>MJUU01016240.1:19032-40741 GCA_002080025.1 Modiolus philippinarum | reverse complement strand
ATCTGTCTCAATGCATTAATCAGAGCTGGCCTCCGTAAGACCCAACAATCACGTAACGTTTCGAAATGATATGTCGCTTAGTTTTAGCACACCGGTTGCGGCGGAAGAAAAAGAATAATAATAATAATAAAAATAATCGGAAGAATTACAAGAAGGTCTTTCCGACTGGAGTCGTGAAAGACCTTAACAAGAAGGTCTTTCCGACTGGAGTCGTGAAAGACCTTAATTAGAACGGGAACCGAAACATATTTTTATGATTTTGTGTTAAAATTAAATAACGAAGTCAAGCTTGATATCATTCCACATGATCCGTCTGACGACAAGACATATGGCAGAATCAGGGGTACTTTACTAATTTGCATAGCGGCCATCTTGTAACTCTTGCTTGTCGGCCATGTTTAGTTGAAATGCATCAGGGAGATATTGAAATTTTGCAAAATTATCTAATAATACACTTCAGAACATATTTGTCCGCATCTAACAAGTTTCTACTCATTGTTTACGTCTATTCTATACATAAATTTTTATCTGTAATAATGAAAATTTCCGGCCAATTAAGTTTGAAATTCGAAGCGAGATCATGACATTTTGACTGTACAAGCCATTGTAATGCTGCCGAGTAAGCTACCTTTGAAAGAAAAATACACATTAAAGAAAAATATGTAGCAAATTTGTCCGCATATGACTGTGAAATATTACTCGCATAGATTCATGAACAGTTGTCCCTTTTAAACTTACTTCAGAAATTTCGCGGCCAAATTAAATTGAAAATGTGTAATTCGAAGCTTTCCAGCGACCTGAAATTCTTCTACAGACGAGTTTTAAACACAATTTCTATGTTTTGAAATTCCTACAACAAAAACTTTTCATTACAGAAGATAACGTTAATACAGTACTTTTAGAAAAAAAACGAGGGTTGTATGAAAATGATCCGGAACAATGAGATGTACTTTCGAAGTTGATTTTTGATAAAGGGAAGTAATTTACCTAAAAGGGGCGTGGTCACGTGATTTTACCTCATGAATAAAATACACCCGATTCTTCCTTATGACAATTAACCTAAATATACACTAAAAAGAAATTTCAGTTTTTATTAAATATATTAGTCACTAATCATGTTGTGAAAAACCGATTATTGATATCCGTAATGGGCTTGCTTGATACTGAAGAAGTTCATATTGAAATGTCGGACTTATAAGATCACATAACATCGTTTTTTTTTACTTGGTACGAATAAGCTGTCGTAATAACGAGAGTATCATCTGGGTTTTTTTTGTTTTTGTTTTTTTTTTCTTTTTTTGTTTTTTGTTTTTTGTTTTTGTTTTTTTTGTTTTTTGTTTTTTGTTTTTTTGTTTTCGTTTTTTTGTTGTTTTTTTTTCTTTTATATAATCATAACTAGAGTAATGCAATTTCAAAATAAAATAATCGAGCGTTTGGCGAGTTTATTATATTTGAAATTGCATAACGAGAGTTGATATCAGCGATATACAATTCTTTCGAGTTGTTAAAACTGTTTCTCTGATGATTTTCCTAATATTTAGTGCCGAACTTCTGTTTTGTTTCAAATAACAGCATTGTTGCTAGGAAACGTTAATGACGGCCAACGAGATTTCAAAGTTGTCCAATAGAAACGTCGAAAATATAACAGCACATCACGCGTGATGTGCTATTACTTGGCACTCGACCAATGAAATTCCTGTAAAAGCGATTCAACAAGTTCATATCTAACTCCAGCTTCAAAGTCTCGTTGTGTACCAGAAATAATTATCCGTGCAATAACCCGAATAATCCAGTCGTTATATTCCAATCACTGCGATCGCTACATTAACGCCTGAATGCATATTCGATAAAAACGCGTCAATCGGATGTAGCTTACCGCTTTGAATAACTAAATACCGAATTTACTGAGAATTTACTTTCTGCATATGCGAATTTCGACAACTAATGTCTCTTCAGTGCAGATAAAATCTTAACGTTTGGAAGACCAGAAACTCAAAGATATTTAAAAACTGATTGAGAACAAATAAACAATATGATCTAAATGTAAAGCCAAAATCAGCTATGGACAGAGCTTTGCATGAGGGAGATACTCCTTAGTGTTAAACAAAATTTACAAAAATTTAGATATTTCAAGGTTCCAAATAAAATCGGCTTTCAGGTCAGCACCGAAGTTCTGACTACTGGGCTGGTGAATACCCTCGGAGACTAACAGTCCACCAGCAGTGTCATCGACCCTGCTGTTAACAAATAACTAAATACCGAATTTACTGTGAATTTACTTTCTGCATATGCGAATTTCGACAACTTATGTCTCTTCAGTGCAGATAAAATCTAAACGTTTGGAAGACCAGAAACTCAAAGATGTTTAAAAACTGATAGAGAACAAATAACCAATATGATCTAAATGTAAAGCCAAAATTAGCTAAGGACAGAGCTTTGCATGAGGGAGATACTCCTTAGTGTTAAACAAAATTTACATAAATTTAGATATTTCAAGGTTCCAAATATCGTCTGAATGTTGATGATAATTAGTTGCTATAAATTAATTAGATAAATAAAGTGAAATATAGATTATCAAAGGATATGATGCTGGACAGAAAATGTATTTACAAGGAAAAGATAAAAAAGAGTTTTCGATTTCACATGTACATGTACCTAGGATGTGTAAAAATATCTAAGTATCAAGTTCTTTGTTATCATGTCTACAATAAACAAATCTTTCAAATGACACTTCTTAAATTGAATTAACAATTAATCAAAGTATGTCTGAAGAGGTCATTTTAGAGATAGATAACCAATTTAAAGGGGTTTATAAAAGATCCTGTAAATATAAACTTTTTTGATGAAATGATTTTTATTGCAATTTTCAAGTATATTTTCATAGAAACTATTTCGTGAAAATATTTCGATCATTAATTTGTTATTTATTATAATCAATGAATTAAAACCACATTTTTTCTTAAATGTTTGAATGAACAATGATTAGCAATTTTAATCGGAATACACATACAATTGGACTTGACGTTGAAAAGGGAAATTCATTCCCTTCCTTAAAACTCCTTATCATCTGCTCTGAATGTTTTTTCCCAATTTAAAATATAAAATAGCTTATATTTCGTAATTTTTGCAATATGAATAATTTTACACCCTCTCAATATTTCATTTCGAGTTTTACAATGAATAAACAAAATAAATTGTCGAACATTGAAAACAACATAATTTATTATTTTAAATTTCGAAATCTTAACCAGATAATCTGTCTAAAATATTTAATAATTTTCAATAAGGTCGCTTTGTTGTTTTAATCATCATAGATAATTAACAACGATGTAGAGTAAACAAATTGTTTACTTTTTTAATTAAAACACGCCGGAAGTACGTGTTCAAATTGATGTTGTTTTCTGATTGGACGGTCTGGTTCAGACCGCAACGACGCGTTTTTACTATTGGTCGTCTTCAAGCCCTCCGAACGGAGAGAATCGGAGACGGAAATTTTAAAGGGCTTGAAGTATTCGAGTTATCCGTGCAAGGAATAGATAATAGTCGTGCATCATAAGAGAAAAATGATTACCCCATGCAGCGAGTCAAACCATTTCAAACATTCATTTACACTGTAATCTATTACATTGTATTTAATTTGTAAGCTGGTGATACCTAATGAATTGAAACTCGAAATGATTTACCGTCTTTCAAAGAAATTTGAAATTGGTTCTTTCATTATAAATTCCAGTTTTTGATAAAATTTTACATTTTACAAGAACAAAATCATATGTTTGAGAACACTGATTTGCAGATTTGTTTTGAAATTCAAGCACAATGATGTTGATGCCATATGTATTTATTTAGCTGACTAACGCAAAGATATTGTTGACTAACAGTGAATCATGACTGGCCTTTTGCAAAAGCTTCATTCAATGACGGGGAACTACTGTAAGTGTCCACTTGTATACAGTTGTGATTCATTAGAAAAAATATCGGTCTTCACAGAATAACGCAAAAACATATAAATTATTACGGGAAAGGGAATGACTTTACCACCGTACCTAGCCTTGAAAAAGCCGACAGTTCCGATGGGGTCACTGAAAAACTGAGATTCTGTAAAAACGGATGTGGAAATATTTTACAAAGAGTCTACTTCTCATCATTTCACGGGATAAATTTTCATCGGCCTCTAGTAATCCTTGACATCCCTTCCCGTTTGTTGTATTTTCTGTTCAATATACTTCAAGCAAACATTTTTTGTTTAAAACTTGTTTGTTTTATAAACTAAAATAAGTGATCAATACCAAAATCACATAATTTTCAATGGCGCTTCAAGGGAATCGTTTGCACAACGACAAAACAATAGATAATAGGTACATAGAGTGGCCATTGTCGGATTGTGAAGCTAAACATCTTATATTATCATGTTACATTTTTTGTACAATCAAATATTTAAAAGTCCGAATTTCAAAAATCTACCTGTCCATTTCAGCCATTATAACGAGAATGAGTCTTTACCACGGCCCTGATTCACTGAAAAGTCGCACATGTCCAATCCTTATGCATTGTGTCCTCAAACGCAGATTGACAGGGTAGGTCTGATCAATGTTTGATTAAATAGGGGGAGTAAACACCAAAAATGGTATAAAAACGCCGAGCGGGGCGAGGTGAAAATGTTCAAACTATTTGATTTATGAGAAATCTTTTCATGTACATGTACAGTCAAAATTACGGGCATACAGGTATATCCCACAACTATTTTTTTCTTTCTTTCACGGTTAAAAGGGGGACTTTTGTCCCAATGCTCTCGCTTGAATCTGATACTGATATAGTGAAGATATATTAAGGTATAAACAAATGTACACAATCTTGATAAAACTGTAACGAAAATGACCCAGAAGTTCAAACGACTTCACTAAATTTTGTCTAGATATATACACGTATCGTGTTTCACAAAGAACTGGAAAGGTTTTTCGATTGCAGCTCATGGGAAGAAATTGAAAATTTTGCTTTTCAAGACATTTTGATAGAATTTATTATCAAAGAAAACAAAGGATGAAAATATAAAATATAAAATTCACCCTTGTGGGGAAATATGCAGTTTTGTTCTATGTGTAGACTTTGACTTGAATTGGGTTGGATTAGACTGTTATGTGGATTCACTTAACACATTGTTGTTGTTTATTTAAGCGACGCGTAATTGATTTACGATATGTGTAAAAATGGTAAAAAAATGCAAAAAAAGAGATAAAAAAACTCTTAACCTATACATCGCATTGTTACCAAACTTTGTAAATATGACATTTTTGATGCTAATCAATATTATGGTTTGTTCAGGATGCGAATAAAATGTCTCCTTCGGGTTTTAGTGGCACTTTAATGTTCTTAGTTCACTAAAAAGATTCTTAGCGGTCAATGGCGGATCCAGACTTTCTGCTTAGGGGTGCCCGACCAAACATTTTGACATGGGGGGGGAGACACAATTAAAAAAAACCTTAGGAATTTTAAATATTTTTCAACCTAAGGGGGCTGGCCCATCTGCCCTTAAATCCGCCACTGGCTGTGTTTAGACGCACCCCATCAATGCATGAAACTCGTCTTCAACATGATCGTCACAGTTTTTTTTTCCATTTGTGTCATTAAAGCCTTGTAAATAAGATTTGTCATTATCTGATTAATTATTAATCAATTTACTACAAACAAATAAAGTAACAGGGTGTTAATTATCGATTCTCAGCTTGATGTCTTTTGGTTTACGGTTACAGTGATTTTTTTATACGTTGAGCAGGGAACTGCATAACTGTTATCTACATCCCTGGTTTGAGTTTTTTCAAATGTTCCGCTAAGTATGGTTATTTCTTTTTCGAATGTGGTTTGTGTAATGAATGGAATAAAATTAAATATTTGAAAAAAAAAGAATTTATTTTTCATTGTTACATTTACCGATTTTCGCGGCCATGTTATTTAATATGAAAACTTTATATGAAGTAAAGTGTCTAAAAAGTACGAATTAGCATGTATTTTCGGGCATATTTATTTTTTTTTTTTTTNNNGGGGGGGGGGGGGGGTATTCTCTATGAGGTTTGGAAATGTTCAATTTATTATCCTCCAAATGTTTTGATTTGACCTACACTGAAGAGACTTAAGTTGTCGAAATGACCATATGCATAATTTAAATTTACAAAAACTTCGGTACTGTGCTATTTCAGCCACCTATAAACCTAAAGTTGATAAATAAGAATGAGAATGATAACCCTTGGACACTAACCCCCCTCTCTTTGGGATGTTAGCACACAGCCCACCTTCCTCCAAGTCAACAAATGAACAAAGAAACTTTTGTTTTGCTTTTCAAAGAGCTATGAATATACATGTAGATCAAATAAAGCAAAATACATTGTATGTCGTAAATTCATGCACTATTTTTTTTTTTTTTTTTTTTTTTTTTTTTTTTCATTTTTTGATAAATTATAAAAAAAAAATTGATAAAAAGCTTCCATGGCGCTTCTCACGTGTTTTCAGATGGGCTATATATAAAGCATATATATCAGTTAAATCTACAAAAAGAGGCATATACACATGCTTCTCAACAAAGAAAGTAAATTCCAGATCTTTTGTATTTCTTTTTCGCAGCATCGTACTCCCGCGTGTGCATGTCGTTACAGAAGCGAAAACTAGGTTTTCCTTAGTTATGCTAACTTTCGCGTGCCATAATGTCTTTCATAACTAACATTTTGTAAACGACATCCCTTAATCCTTGGTCACCTGATAACGCTGTTTATTGTGGATTGTTAATTGAAGTAAAAACTTGAACTTGCCTGTGTTCCTTTGAAATAACTGATTTTCTTTTGAAACTTTTAATATCTAAATATAACACTTTTTTTTAAAGTGAGTAGTATCTCCCTTATGCATAGCTCTGTCTTTAGCTGAATTTTGGTGTTTTATTTAGTTTCTATTTGTTTTTGTCCTCTGTAAACTTTGCAAGTGTTCTGGTTTATTGACTTTCGAATATCTTGATTTGATCTGCACCGAAGAGATAAAAGTTGTCGAAAATGTGCATCTTCAGAAAACTTCGGTATTTTGTTGCTGACAATGATGTTATATCCGTCATTTTAAATACACGGAAGGGAAAAACCGTGACAGTCAAAAAGACAAAGTTCCTTCTTCAGATCTAAAATGTAAACAGACGGCTGCATGCATTAATATGTACACATAAACTGCTTATTGATGACAAATATACATTTTACCTCCGTTAACGTCTATTGAGTTCACTGCATGAGTATGCTGCTAGCACAGTTGATTCCTTTCAACGTTATATTTCCTTTAGGTGTATCATAAAAGGGTAAAATATATTTAAAAGATAAATAATAACACAACTGACTTAAAATAAATAAATATATTTATTTATCTACATAAACAGCTTTTATTCTGCTTAATTTTTTTTTACAACTGTTGAAATATTATTATGTGATTTTTATCCTGCTTTATTCTTTTAATTCTTATCCTACTTTATTCTTTTACAACTGTTGAAATATTATTGTGTGATAAGCCACTGTGATGTACACAATTCATTAGTTACAACAAACTTTTAAATGACTGTTACTGACAAATAATGTCTGACGCCACGCACCTTTTGTTGTGATGAACGCTGAAAAGGTTGACACAGTCATTTTTTAACTGTCACAACGCTCATTTGGTTGTGATTGATTAAAAAATGACTGTCACAACGCCGAAAGGGCTGACTAAAACGTTTTTTAACTATTACAACATTCATTTGCGTTGTAACAGGTAAAATATGACTGTGACAACCCTGCAAAGAGTTGTGTCAGTCACACATTGTTTGTATCAGTCAAAATATATTTGTCACAGATAAAAAATGTTTGACACAATATACATAAGTGTTGTGACAACACAATTTAACTGGGACGGTCATTTTAACAGTCATTGTCAGTCATATTTTGTCCGTAACAAATATAAAAGAACTGTGACTGGTCTTTACAGTCATTTTTTCGGGAACTAATAATTTAACAGCAGATGCATGGAGATGATAAATTCAGCGACAATTCCCACTTTTTTCATGTATATATATTTAATTGGCCAGGAATGGTTATTTCTCAGCCCCTTAACTAGTGTTGAGGCACTTTCATATGCATCGACCACGTGGTAATAATCAACTTAATTACGAAGTAACTGTTAAATTCTGTGAAATCCTTTAATTTTATCTTTCGTTATATAGATGTATTTTGTCACTTAACAATCCTCACTTTGGCAATTTTCTTCATCTGATCTATCAAAAGGGTTCAAAATATCACAGACACTTCTACATCGGCCTCATTCCTTGACCTTCATCTTCAAATTGACAACAGAAGTACGCTACGGACTACATGTAAGATGTATGACAAACGCAATGACTTGACTTTTCAAACACTTCCTTATAATCCAACAGCGCTATATATCGATGTAACATCTATTAGCTCATTCACTACTAGGGAGTGACTTCCTTGATTGATCCCGGTTGCACACAAATAGGCTACTTAAGCAAGTGTATCTTGCCCATAACTTGAAGTTATCACCTCAGAGGTTTTACATCACGACCTTGTTGACTGCTATGATATAAATATTTCCTAGATGGCAACAGATCTTTACCTTGAAAAGTTTGAGATTGGTGCTTCCTCTACCAGATTTGAGATATTCAACACTGCAGGTGTCTTATAATTATTCTTGTGCACCTATGGTATGTGATGGATGTATTGCCAAATTTCATTACTTTTCAATGTATTTATTATTGCTGAAATATACAAAATGTATCTTCCAACAGCGCCTTTTTATTCTGCAGATTTTTCCTTGACCTGCAACATTTAAATATTGAATTTTATTTTTTATTTTTTTAAATGTTCATGTTGAAATGTTTATTTATTTTGGAGTCTTTTGTACAACAATTATTTTTAGATGCACACAGTATAAATATAAATAGCCGGCTATTTTCAGTTCAGTTTCTGAAAATTGAAAATAAAACTAGAAGTTTATTGATCAGATTTTAATTTTTCATTTAAGAAAGGATAATACAAAGGGTAATGAGAATATTATAATTATTATAAATTTCTATGTAAATTTCTATTTTTATGAGAATATTTCCCATATATATACTTGCGTTTCAATGATTTCAAAAGCACGAAGAAAATAATGCGGAAAATTTTATCGTGTCAACAGTGTTGTGTACTACAAACATAAAAAATTATTTTTCCTTTTACATACATTGGTAATGGGTCTGGAGCTTGCACGTCAGTTATTTCTGATTTCATGTTTGTCCGTATATTTAGTTATTTCACTTTCATTTTTCAGAATTGACTCAGTCCTGTTGCTTACTATATTTAAATGTTGTTACGATTGTTTTTTTTTAATTTATCACAATGGCTGTAGGGGGAATTTTTTCGGCCCAATAAAACTACTTTAACCCCGTCGCAGCAGGTTTGCGCCTGTCCCAAGTCAGGAAAGTTATTAAGCATTTCTGTGTCTTGTCTGTTCTCTACTTAGTTTACTTTATGTCTATAGGAGTCTAGGATGGTGTTTATTTCGCTGAACTCGATTACTCTTTATGTAGGGACCGACTCCAACTGCCGTTGGATGTTGGGTTTCCTCACCGTTCATTGAAGATCTTATGGTGGCTTTTAGTTGTTATTACTCTCCTTGAGTCGTTGTCTCTTTGACACATTTCCCCTTTCCCCTCTTTTGCTCTGTAAGATATAATTACGAGTTATTTTTATTAAGAAAAATCGAAATTGCACAAAGGTGCCCAAGCCGAGTTGCAAATGAATATATTATGTGAAAAAGTTAATGCGGACTGTCCAGTACCCGAATATTTCTAAAATTTTCTATCTACTTTCATTTTTACATAATATTCAAAATTCTAAGAATTCAGAAAGTTCAAATTTCCTGTTTCAATATAAATCATTGTGACCTCTACTTTGAACTGATAACAATTTCAATCAATACAGGTTTTAAAAATATTTTACAGGAAAGAAAATACAGAAATTTCTTTGAATCAGATATCAACTTTTTGAGCTACATGTATCATTCAGAAACAAAATATTTTTGAAAATGTCAATCTATTTTCAGTCACTATGGCCTTGACCTTTTATCTAATTTCCTCAAAATATATTCAGTCTTCTCTTTTTTCAATTGAATTTGATGCCAGTGTTTTGAGTTATCGTAAGGAAGCCAAATTTTACTTAACTTTTTCTATTTTTTTTTTCGGTTGACTTTGCATTTTTTTTTAATTGACTCATGACGCTCTTTCCCCAAAATCAAAATGGTTCTTTTCCAAAATAATATCCAAGTTTTAATTGAAATAGATGAAACTTTTTTTGAGTTATTGTCCATAAACAAATTATTTTCAATCTATTCTCAGTCATTGTGACCTTGCCCTTTGACCTACCTTCTCTTAAACTAATAGGGTTCATCCCCTATTGAACCTAGCAATATGTCAAAGTTTCATTTACATTGGATGCAAACTTTTTCCAGAAATCACCAAACTTTTCTGAAATTTTCAATCTATTATCGGGTACTGTGACCTTGCCCTTTGACGTACCTTCTCCAACATCAATAGGGGTTATCACCTTGTGTTCCTTTTTGAGTTATTATCCGGATACCAATGTTTGATGCCCGCCCATACAGACACGCACACCCGCACACACGCCCGTCCGCCAATCACCACACCAATTCGTTGTTACTCGGCTTAAAATCTTAATTACAGACATGTCAAATAGATAAGAGGAATGTGACCTAAATATATAAAGGAAAGGTTGTGGGGTAGTTAATGTCCTGATGAGTATTTTGCAGTTACTTTTACTATCTTAAATTAATTAGAAACCAGTGTGAAAACTTTAATTTAAGGGAATTTCCACCGTTTGATTAATTAATTCAAAGTCTTCTGTCTCTGCAAGTTATAACATGTAAAGGGGGAATTTCGACTGAATTTAAAATTAAATTTCATAACACCGTCACTCTGTTTACAAGACTTACAATTATATTCAAACTATCACGAACCTAGAAAATGGACATTACCCGCGAAATGTTTTAATTGTTTGTATCTCAGAATCAAGTACATGAACCTATTACTTATTCTCATTTATTGTCAACGTTTCATGAAGTCCTACTGAATCAGAACTGTTTCATGAAATATCATTACTTTCAATGAGAGGTAAAAACTATCTTAAGGTTGCACAACCATCAAGAAGAATACATGTTACATACATATGTAAGACTCTAAAACGCGATTGTACGCTTAAGTACGATGGCCACGCTAAAGTGCGATGATCTACTACGCTAAAGTGCGATTGTTTATCCATAGTGTGACGGCAAACTTTAGGGTTATTTTCAACACGGTAAATGCGATGGTCTCTACTGATTTTAATGTTGAAATCGCTGCTTATATGAAAGGCTGTGATATTGAAGTACTTGCCAAACAAAATACATGTAATGCAATTGATATTGTACATTACAACGATGGCTTTACGTAACTGGATACGGAGAGCTTGAAAATGGCATGTAGACCAATCAGCTTTTACACACAGTTCGGTTTATTGTCTTTCAAATACTTTGATTTGATCTGCAATAAAGCGACATAAGTTATCGAAATGACCATATCCAGAAACTAAAATTTACAGTAATTTCGGAATTTTGTTATAATTACCACTGACTCTGTTAGATTCTTGTTAGTCCCCGATTGAACTCTTCAACCCATAAGTTGCTCCTTCGTGCATAGCTCTGTCCTTCGCTAATTTTTGCTTTTCATAAAGGACGCTTTTAGGATATTTTTTGCCATAAATTTTGCCTCAGTTCTTCACGAACTATCAACAAAAAAGAAGGCGGTTCTTATCCCGGAACACCCTGGTTCCACAAATGGACCAAAGTTAAACAAGGTATCCAGGATACTATGCTATACTCTAACCTAACGACGGAACCAGTTAGGTTCCAGAACAAAGAATGATTTACATTTATTACCCTTTTTTCCGTCAGTTTTTCTAAATTTCCAACCAATTTAAAATTTTTCCAGAAAAAGGAGGACCAGCCGCTTGAACCCCCTCTGTTCCGACAATGCTCTAACATAAAGGTCTAAGCTCATTTTAGGAAAGCCAGTCCTTAAGAGTGGCGATTTTTTTCATCTTTCACCACATTAGGCTTTGGTTAGGGTTAAGATTAGGGTTAAGCTTATAGGTTAGAATAAAGGTTAAGATTATAGGTTAGAGTATCAGGTTATCGATAGTGCTAGCCTTTTGGGTCGCCTGAAGATTGAGAAGCTCCTTTTATTTAAATTTCTTATTTTGCTCTCAAATTTGAAATTTTGTCTTTAAACGCCTATTGTTTCTTCTAGGGCTGTCCAAAATGTACTTAGTGAAGATCGTTTGTTTCTCTTTTCTTCATCTTCCACAGAAAAAAGACTCTCATCTAGCATATTAGACTTAGTGATGTTGTGAACAAACAGAACGCCTAGGAGTTCGCGTCATGTTGCATTTTTTCATTGACGTTTTTTCGAAAAAAATTCGGGAAAAGCCTTACGTTCTGTTATTAAGGATAATATAAATTGTATGGCATTGAACAAACTAATTTTAATTGATATAGATAATCATTTATGGCGATTAATAAGAAAAAACAATATTAGGTGATTATTTCATTCGACCATCGCATTTAAGCGTGGACCATCGCACTTTAGTATCCACTATAATAATAAACCATCAGACTTTAGCGGAACCATCTCACTTTAGCGTCCACTTCTAAATCATACCACCTCACTTTAGCATGAACC
Source organism: Modiolus philippinarum (assembly GCA_002080025.1). Lineage (NCBI taxonomy): Eukaryota > Metazoa > Mollusca > Bivalvia > Mytilida > Modiolidae > Modiolus > Modiolus philippinarum. The sequence goes on along the minus strand of MJUU01016240.1, from coordinate 27,957 downwards.
ATCGCACTTTAGCGCGACCATCGCACTGAAGCATCCCAAGCGCACTTGAGAGTCCTACAAATGTATTTGAGTTTGACTTTTAATCTGCATTCAAGGGTCATGAGATGTACTTTGGCTTTCTGTAGAACTAGACTTATGGCTTTCTTTTACTTTATGGTCTCTGAATCATACTTTAAAAGAGCCAGGGATCCCGCGGTATTTCGATTTTACTTTAGGGTCCCTTACCTTATTTCGCCATTTCTGCAACAATATTACATTTTGTTGAATATGGGTCCCCGAAATTAAAAGAACGCTATAATGCCTAGTTTTACTTAAAGTGTACCACTCTATATAGAGGTCATAAATTGAAATTCAGTACACTATATATACAAAAGTCATCAGACTCCCAATGTAGAAGAGCGCTATAATGAAATATTTGACTGTAGAAGTCCCACACTATAAAGAGAACATGAATTGAAATACACTTCACTATATTTACTAAAGTCATTACGCCTTCTTTTACTGAAGGGGTCCTACCGCATTGAATACGGTGCATCGTATATACCATAACCATGGGACCCCTAACGTAAAGAGTGTTGTAATGACTTTTTACCTTATGGGTCTCATAACCCAAATAAGCTCTTTTATTCAAATGTACATGCATTTTATTACGATATCTTATCGTTGCATACGCTTGTCTTTTGTCTTTTTATTAATTTTTTCTTGTGTGGTTTCCAGGTGAATTGTGACATCTGATTGTGATATTCGGCCATTGTATATGTTCCCTGTTATCCTTTCTTTGCAATTCAATAGGAAACTTCATTGCTGTATTTTACAAAGAGACCCCTAGATGTTTTCTGGTATGAGTTTCGGACCCTTCAAGTAAAATTCTAAAACACCGGGACCCCTCAATTAAATGGAGGCCAAACAATTTTGATATATATAATTTGATATACTTCATTAACAAAGGGTAAACGCATTTTGAATTTTGAACAACTCATTCTATTCTGAATAAAAACCATTATTTATGTTTTATCCAAATAAGAATGAGTTGTCCAAATATAATACGATACAAAATATCACAATGTTCTGAAAATGGAAATAATTTCGGGTGCATCCCCTTTATAGATAAGCAAATGCTATGGCTAGAAGCATATCAAAAGAAGATGATATCTAATGTGTCTTGAATCATTTGAAAAAATGATCACGCATCTTTACAATTCAACTATAGATCTATATTTTCGGTGAAAAAGGTTAAATCTTATATGATCAATGACCCCAAATTTGCATTCTTTTATTACAGGGATGCATCATGCAAATGCCTTAAAATTCCATCTCAAAATTTATAAAGTCCAAGTCTTATTTGGCAATGCAGAACAAAAGAAGAACACTATATGTAAATATGAAACAACAAAGCAGTAACACGTATCTAAAACATTAAGCAAGCAAAACAGCATTTAGAAAATAGAAACAAAAATTAATTAATTGAGAGGCATAAAAATACAAAAGACTTAAAAATATTGTGAACACTACAGTTAAAAAATGCACGAACAAATCGGGAAATATGAATGCTCCATTAAATCGAACAGAAATATTATTACCAAAAAGGCCACGAGGTCAATACCTACTATAATTCTTAAAATAGGAGTTTTAATTTGTTTTTTCTATAACGGTAAGCCGATTGAAAAATATGACACATTTTTGTCGATTACTTCCCTTTACCAAGTTAGTCGGTGAAAGGAGAGATACTATAATTAGAATAACAATATTGACCATTTAAAACTCACTTGTTTCAGGCGGAAAATGACAAGTGTAGCTCATTGTTAGAGAAATAATTATCTGGAAACTACTTTATATATCTCTATTGCAAAAATAACTTTTAACAGGACCTATTCACAGGACAAAGTTTTAGCTTTGTCGAAAGACTGGGCGGGAAATTCCATCGTATCTTCATCAAAATTTGGCTTACCTCATAATTCATTTTAAATGACATTTCTGAAAATGATATTTTTTTTTAATACTAAAAGGAAACAAGGACAATATATAAAAAAGTTATAAACCAAAAGATAAACACAAGCTGTTGAACAATGTTTTAAAAAGCACAACCGAAAAACATCAATGATTTAAAGTCAGGGTGTAAACATATCAAATTACTCCACCAGCGGTGTGAAACAGATGTTGATTCAAAAAAATTCCAAACAGCAAACCTTAACAAGTTTCGCCGATTTCCACACCATTCAAATTTGATTTTTCTGCTCTTTATACAAGCCTCATATCAATACATAAATACAGCCCTCATATCCATACATAAATACAAGCCTCATATCAATACATCAATACAACCCTCATATCAATACATAAATACAACCCTCATATCAATACATTAATGTTTTAGCACTAAAATGGAGAACGTAAATACACTTTTCAATAGTAGAAAAAAACATATTTTGTTCACAACATTGATTCCAATAAGAAATTAACTTACGCTGACGGAATCAAGATGCTAAAATTTTTTATCGCAATACTTTTGTCGAATTTGGTGGCCGTCTTTCCGACAGACAAAAGGGATTCCTATGGAAACTAACCTTGAGCCCTGCTTAACGGACCTTTTCCTTTACTGATATGGCCAAGTATTTACACGGGTTTATTTAATTACAGCGAGAAAACAAAAACATTTAGCTCAGTCCCTCAATTTCAGCTTCGCTACGCAGACGATGTATCTTCTCCTAATAATCCTAAATAAAATATTTAAATCAGATCTATCATAATGATCTGGAAATTAGAAACCAATGGTACACCTTCTTCTGCATGTCGTCTTAACAAGATCTCATTTTGTATTTTGACAAAGACAGAGTTTGAAATTTAAGCTTTAAGACAAGTGTAATATTTTTTACATCCCAATTGCATGCGGACTTCCTTTCTTAGCAGCAATAGCGTATGGGGTGAACACTTCACACTTGATTCGTCCCTGTAGAGCATGAACTTTGTACAGTGATATTTTTAGTGTAGTTTAGACATATGTGAAAGTAAGCATGAATAATGATGGTAAATTTAAATAATTTGAACTGAAATACATGGGTGTTCTGAATAATATAGGTTAAAATTTTACTCTGTTTTGATCACTATTAAACACTTCTTGTAAAAAAATTCTGTCGTTTAATTTTCACCAAAAACTGAAAGTAGAAAGAAGACTTGCATATGTAAGATATGGGGACAGAAAATGGCGGGAAAATTTAAAGTTGCTCCAAATTCAATGAAATTTGACAGGTAGGTTACTTATCATGTGTAGAAACAAGTTTTGGTCTTTAAAAATATCAAAATGGCAACCGTTGCCATGTAAACAGGAAAATGACGGGAAAAATTCAAATTGCTCCAAACGGGATGAAAAAGAGAAGTAATCTTGAAATAAGGTGAGAAAAAAATAACAATAAAATAACACAGTAAAAGGGCTGAAGATGGGAAAGTAACTGTAAAAATAAATAAAAAAATGGAGAGATAGTTGTGAAAAAGAAAATCATGCATACAAAGGAATAAGAAAAGGGAAAATAATGATATAATAAAACACGAAAATTGTGGGGAAAGGGCAATCCCCCTAGAAAAAACAAAAGCTAGCTCTCCTTTCAAACAATTAACACAGAAATGAAAGAAATACTCCCAGAAAAAGCCACCGCTGATTTCCAAAGAAGTTTGCAACAAGAAAATATGAGAAATATCAACTCCTTAATATAGTCAACGTTATCCAAAATATCCCTATATACAGAATATTAGGCCCTTTCGGTCAAAAGGGTCGCCAACAGGAAATATACACTACTTCCGGTACCGAATGCGCGCTCCTTTTCCTCTCTAAAGGACTCCTGGGGAACGTGTCTAACTATAATACAGTAAATCACAAAATAAGAATTTGTAAATGACAACCTTTTTTGTATTTATGCTCAACAGTAGGCAAGAAAGTATCCACTTCAGGTTTTGCATGTGCAACCTACAACTTCCTGTTCTAGTCAAGTGAAGACTGTATACACTCACATGACTATGGTAGTTTGGTTTTGGTGCTACAAGCACTGTCGGTGACATCACTTCCGGTTTTTACTATTAAAGGCATTTTTTAGGGGAGGAGGGCAATGTTGTCAACTTTGAATGCTTGTAGGTCTCTTAAAAGCCAGGTTTGCCATACTAATTTTTTAATATATTGTGATTTCAAATAATATATTCAATGAAATAAATCAAATTTTAAATGACAAAATTTTTTCGTGGCATGAAATATGGTCCGACAAGGGCAAGAAAAGGCCTAAATAATTGCAAGTTAAGGGAGTTTTGTAGTAATTTTGAAACTACGACGTGGCAAGATTGAAGTTTATTCTATGTTATCACATACTCAACGCTCACAGCTTATACCACTGCAACTTCTATAGTACTACAATATATCCAAAAACTAAGAAATTTAAAAGGTAATTTTTTTTTTCTGGCTATGGTGTCCTCATTAACCTTATTATAAATGATAAATTTGATTTTTCCCCTTTTATAAAAGATCACGATAATTTTAAGTTATCACCCTTAGCTACATTCTTAAACTAGTCTAAGGGAAGTAACTAATATTCCTCAATGTTTCGCATGAATATTATGGAAATTTATAATATTATGAAGTGCCTCGACTGAAGAAAACAAATCAAACAAAAAAAAAACAGTATATTCTTCTTCTCCTGCTTACGGAGTGCATGTTTCAAAGTTGATTCATTACGTGAGAGCTAGCTAAAATTATACAATAGACTTTCTCATTAGACAAATTTATCCTCTTGACCGCCTTATTAAACAAGGCTTCATCAATTCCGTCAAATACGATCATTTTAAAGTGTTTTTAAAAATCAATAGATATCAGCATTTGTCGAAAAATTTGAAGTTTCGGTCCGAATCTAAATGGGAGTAATAATAAAATTACCGAACAAAATTGTCCAAAGCCAAAGTACAAAAAGACAAACAAGGTGGAAATTCACCGGAATATTGTAAATCGAAACGATCGGAACTTGATAAAGCCATTTAAACTGATTTTATGGTACACCAATCCTCCATTTTGATTACGGCAGTGTCCGTCATCAGTTCAACAACAACTGCTATTAACAGGTCATAAGACAGTAAAATTGGAGTACATGAACTAAGTAAAAATATTTTTTTGACAGATTTGGTGGGTGGCTGATTGGTAAATCTCGTTTTCTTACCCTTAGACAAAACCACTTGCAATCCATGGTTTTTGTTTCTCCTCTAACCCTTTAACATAACCTAAGTTAAAGTTTGAAAATAATGTTTATCTCCTTGTACACAGATATCACAATGGCAAATCTTTATCACAATCATTATCGACAAAGACAAAACTAAAATTACAATGTGATATACAGAAAACAAAAGTACTGACAAAAACTGAAAACAGATAATTTTTTACTTAATACTTGGATGATAATTTCTTTTTACTGTCTACGAAATATCAGTAGCAATGACTGTTGAGGTGCTAACGGACACTACCGCAATGGAAATGCCTGTACCAATCAGAGCCACTACGGTTAATAATTTTCCGATGGTTTTCCCCATTTTCTTTGTATTTTGCCTCTTGGACTTTGGCTATTGACGATTCTGTTCGGAAATGTTGATATTACCCACATGTATGACCTGTACTGAATAGTAACATTAAAAATACCTTTATATCGCTTTTAATAATTTATTTCAGAAAAAATGCATCTAAAACCATCTGAGATATATTTTAGTCAGGCAGAGATAAACAATCACTTTGACAAAAGAAGCCAACATCCATACAAGAATCTTGGAGATACTCTTGATGAATTAGCTGAAGGAAGATGTAGAATAACCGACATACCTACTATAAATGTTATGAAACGAGACGGAAAATGGGTAACTGGGGACAATAGGCGACTGTGGGTGTTCCGACATCTTGAAAAACTTGGTAAATGTTCAACTATCCCAGTCAAAGAAACATGGTTCATTGATCCACGAAAGCTAAATTCTACAAACGGAGGACGAACTGTAAGATTTTACTCGGGAAGATATGCAAGTGGGATTTGGCATCGTAAAGTCATGAGTATTGTCCCAGAAGAACCATCAACCCCAGCCCCCAAAACCGGTTTAAACAGCACAGTGAGACGCACGTCTTCGTCAAGCGCTGATACATGTGAACAATATGACAGGTCAAGTTTGTCACGACATACAGTGTCAAGTATATCTGCTGGCTCCGGAGCAACATCTTTGATGACTGCAATGAGATCATTGAATGTTACCTCCACCGACATGCTACCAGAAGTTGATCCCTGTGATATTCGATACACAAAAGAGAGCATAAATATCAATGCATTCTTTAGAAGTCTTGTGCTTAATCTTCAGTTTGGCGTTCAAAATCATAATAACGTTGACCCCGTCACTGTGTATAAAGTTTTCGGAAAGCACTGGGTAACCGACGGAAACAAACGTGTATGGTCTTTCAAACAGGCTAAATCAACTAAGAAAACTCTAAGAATGAGAGCGAACATAAATGATGACAAGGAAGAATTTCTAGAACTAATCAGAACAGAGCGTCCATGGTTATCATTGTTCGATATTATACAGTCGGGCGAAACGATTGAAGTGTTTTAATTGGTATTGTTTTTACTCTTTTCTGTTTTCCTTTTTCTTAAATTATAGAATACTTTTCGTATAATTGCCAATCATAAATATTTCAAATAAAGATAAATTTAAGAAAATTCATTTTAGGTTTGTGTACATTTTGTACTTTTTATTTAGATGATAACATATCAATTTTGTCAACAAACTGGTTTCTCTTTATTTTTACTGTTTTTTATTGCCAAGTAAGGTCTTTCCCTTCAAATTAATAGAATTTTATTGTATTTATGTAATCTTTTTTTTAATATAATGAAAAATAATAAATTATATTTTCTCATTGTTTTTCTATTTAGGTTTTCTACATTTTGAAATTAACAAAACAAGTTTGAAGAGTTCAAAAATATGTCGAATAAGTTGATTCGTATCCCTTATACAACATTTTTATTTAAAACATGCACTTAAAGACAAAAGCTATACGAGGTATGTAGCGAAATAAAAAATATACAAGAGTTATAATTTAAAAAATAGGGTTTCATATAATGTATAAATATTCCTAAGGACTTTAAGTTAAACAATTCATGTTTACTAATTCAACGGCGACTCATAACTTATTTTTTCATGTAGACAAGATCTTGGTCTGCAAAGGGTATGATCTTTGATAATTTAAGTTATTTCAACGCATGGGAATTTGGTTATTTGCTAGGATAAGAGATCCGAACTTTGTTAGAGTCAGTGTAATTTTGTTAGTTTCCAGTTGTTAGTGTTTTAATTGCGAGAAACGTATGCTCTCTATATGTCAGTAATGATCGTTTTTTTCCATGAGGTAATTTCTCATTTGACGTAACTGGTTTTTATTCGACAGCCTAAGTGACATACTGTAAGTGTGACAGGTGCAAATAGTGAAACAGGATATGTTTAGCCTTCTCGAACAACTGATGACACTCCCGGTTTGTATTGGAGTTTATACTATTAATGCCTTAGTTCTGGATGTATTTCTTAACAGTGCTGTGTGGCTGTCTCGTGTCTTTGTCTTTGTCATTGTTTTTTGTGTTTGTTCTAATTTTCGCCCTGTCTCTGAACTTTTTTTTACTTTGTTCCTTGTTCCTTGGTTTATTCTACACCCGTTGTAAAGGATAAACTATTGTACTTTCATATTTCTATAGTTTGTAATTTCAAAATGTCATTTTGACCATCTTTTCATAGTGCCCATTTCTTACATTAAGCCAAGTTTTCTTGTTATTGACATGTGCATGTTTATATAATGTAATTGCCTTCTGTAAGTACTTTGTATTCGTTTACCGATGTATTTTTCAAGAAACGAACGGATGATAGCGATTGCCAGTTAATATTATGTGTGATGGTGATCCCGCATCCATAGAGTAATAAAAAGTCATGGATGTAGCGTTGTTCGACATCGAGCAAGAATTTTGCTCAAACTGATTCTAGGGGTCGTCTTGGTATGAGCAAGCATCATCGCTGAAGGCCTAATGGCGACTTCAAGATGGAAAGCAAAAACAGAAACGTTGTTCCACTGCTTTTTCGTTTTATATCATGACTTTTGCTCTTTAAAATTCTGTTCAATAATAATCCTTTTCATGGTTATTTTCGGACATGCGCATAAATACAACTACATCCGCTTCCCATGGAAACAACGGAAACAGAAGAACAAAATGGCAAACCGCGATAATTTAAACAAGCTTAACGTAAATATTTTGTAAAAAAAATAGCATCAGAAAATGGTATTGACATTATAAAGAATTAAAAAGCTTAATTAATAGCTGATATTTTAACGGTTCAGGCTCCTATATTAGCCATAACACCAGTCTGTCACAGAGTGTCTGAGATTGATGGCATGACACCCGTTTTAGATGCTCACAATGAATTTTTGCCCCTTTCAACAAAGTTTCGTACTTGAAGGATTCACACATTCCGCCACTTATAAACTTCAGTAAATATATCACTTTATGGTGTCTCGTAAGCGAGAAAGCGGCGAAAGTATGGGCAACTTCAAAGGTCTGAACAGAGCTGTCAAACATTTCAGCGCTGGAAATGTCAGCATCATTGAAAAAAGTATGTATATAAATGACTATTTTGTAGAACTAATTGTGTCAGAAATTCAATTTGTATTTAAATTATGACAATAAGCAAACCTCAACACCAATAGTTATATGGAAATTATAGCATGAAACTCTTTTAAACAGTACATATATATGTTTTATGAAAATCAGACACAAAATAAACTATTAATTCTCAAACCTAAGGTTTAACTCCCTCCATCGTTGTTTTATCCTTAGCTATATTTGATATTACGGATTATTCGGATTTCGTTTGTTTGTTTGTTTGTTTTTT
>MJUU01016240.1:0-18890 GCA_002080025.1 Modiolus philippinarum | reverse complement strand
TTCAATTTTCTTTCATTTTGTGCGCAAATGTTGCGCTTAACGATCGCGGGTCTGAGCGCTGCGCGCTCAGACCAAAGGGTCCACAAAGATCAAAATTAGTACCTCTTTGTGATAAAATGCTTCTTTTCTTTACCAATTTGAACGCTTCTTTGCCCAGAGACACGTTACCAGTGGCCAACACATCAAATAAATTAATTACTTCACCAATAAACCCAAAAGCATAGAAAACCGTTCAATTAAATCAAAGGAAAACAATTGAATCATACCCTCCCCCTTTTCTATTATCCAACAATATTTTGACAAATATTTGTTTTAAAAACTTCCACACACTGTGTAAAGGTCAAAGGTATGCAAGCTGTCACTTTAAATTGAACAAAACCAACCGCAAAATACATTTAGAATCAATTTTATTAGAACCTTAAAAAGTCAACACTGTGCATTTTGTTCTGAGAAAGTGCATTCTATTCTCAATCGAAGAATTTTGGACATGTTACATCACTTCGCAAGGACTAAAATTTTAGCAATTATTAAAAAGGGAACTCGGGGCACAATTTTAGGTGAAATTAAAGCATCTTCAGCAGGAATTCTTTGTGCTATCCATAGCATCACCTGACGTCCGAACTTTCCGAAATTGGACAGTCACTGCAGTTTTACGTCATTCTGCTCGCTAAAATTTTAGTGAAATATCGGAAAAACTCCGTTTGAGAATAGAATGCACATTCTCAAAACAAAATGCACTCTGTTGTATGTATATAAATGACTATTTTGTAGAACTAATTGTGTCAGAAATTCAATTTGTAGTTAAATTATGACAATAAGCAAACCTCAACACCAATAGTTATATGGAAATTATAGCATGAAACTTATTTTCAAGCTCTTTTAAACAGTACATATATATGTTTTATGAAAATCAGACACAAAATAAACTATTAATTCTAAAACCTAAGGTTTAACTCCCTCCATCGTTGTTTTATCCTTAGCTATATTTGATATTACGGATTATTCGGATTTCGTTTGTTTGTTTGTTTGTTTTTTGCATTTTAAACATTTATTGAAATTGTGGATTTCCTGTGTTTGGGTTGTAGTGCTGCTGATGAGGAATCAATTTTACGAAATGGCCAAACAGCTCATTAAAATGAATTGCAGTTGGAGTAAACATATTTATTATTGTCTCATGTTCATTTACTCCATATCTTTTCATAAAAAACATACTTCCGACAGTTTTGATATGAATTAGTGCAATGGAAAATTAAAAGAAAGGAGGTAATACATTTAATTTAAAGAGGTATTCAATAGTTCAATATAGTCAGGGATATGTTCAGCCGTTGTTACTTTCGTCCCATCAGAAATTCTATGGCCGTCACCACAACATCATAGGTAGATATGAAATGTCAGTGTCACAAATGAAAACTGACATTTTCAGCTACATTGTAGATTCACGTCTTTCCGGATTTAACTTTAACGGTTTTTACTTTACCCTGGATTGACCCACTGACAGTGTGACGGATGCTGTCTAAAGAGCAGGACATGCTTACCCTTCCGGAGCACCTGATGTCACTCTGTTTTTTGAGAGTTCACACTGTTAATGCTTTAGTTTTTTTGTGTTGTATATGTAGTGTTCTTGTGTTTTGTGGGCATGTAGTGTCTTTGGTCTTCCGTCTTCTGGTGTTCTTGCTTTTGCCTTATCTCTGGACTTTGATTTCTGTAATTTCGGTATTCTTTTTTCAAAGTCTTCTGCAATGCCCAGTCAAAATAATACCTTAGATGAAACAAAATACATTTGCGTACTCTGATTTTTTTGTAAATTTCCTGAAACTCAAAGATTTATCATTGATTTAAGCAATATGAATTGCCTAGATAATAAGGGAAAGAACTCCTGTTAAATTTTGTTCGGAATGGTGGTCTGAAATGGCTTGTAATGGATGATGGAGTTTTCAGTTGACATGGAAAGCAAACTATACATTGAATCTTTGAAAAAATGTATTCTGCTACAGAGTTTTCTTCACTATTTAAGAAATATAAATAAACTAGATTATAAGGGGAACCCTGCGATTTTTTTTTAAATGGGGACTTGGAATGTTTTGATAGCAGCACTATGTATTACTTAGATTATAAGGGGAACCCTTGCCTCAATTTTTTTTTCGAATGGTTGTCTGAAATGGGTTTTAATGTTTTGATTTCAGCACTATGTATTACCTGGATTATAAGGGGAACCCCTGCCCAATTCTTTTGGAATGGTGGTCTGAAATGGGTTTTAATAGATATAGTGGAGCTTTCAGCGACTATGGATACCAAATCAGAACACTCAATTTTTAAGCAAAAAGTTTACTGCATCATATTTTTCTACACAATTTCCGAAATTTGTATCAACTAGATTTTAAGGGGAACCCCTGCCATTTTTTTTTGATAGGGGAACTTTGCTTTTATTTCAGCAATATGTTTTGCGTGGATTTTAAAGGGAACCCCTGCCCATATTTTGAATGGTGGTCTGAAATCAGATGTATGGAACAGTGGAGCTTTCGGTTGTCATGGAAACCAAACTAGAAAAACTGAAAAAAGGGTTTTGTCCAATTAACATTTACTCCATATCCCTTTATTAGTTCATATGCAAGCCTTGTCAAGAGAAATATTGATATCTGACCCTTGGATGTTTGTGATTTCTCGATCTTGTACTTTTACCAGTGTTAGATTCTTCTGATCTTGTGACAATATATATCAAATGAGAGAAAAAAATCAGTGAGGTAAAACGTTTCAATGAAACCGCTAGCGATCAAAAAAAACATTTCAGACTATTACATTTAATAAGTTTCTCCTTGTTTGTCTGTCCAATCCTTTTGTTTCAGACTCGGTGGCAACCTAAAGTTTATACTGGAAAAGTGTTGGGCGATAGTTGATGTCTGCTGGGCCATCGCTATGCCACCCTTTTCAAAATGAACGGAGCAAATGTGACGCTCGTCATTTGGTTTCCAATTTGCCTTATTAACTGCCGCTATCCAGGCTTTTCTCTTTTTTAAAATCCTTTGTTTATGTTTTTTTCATTAGCATCGCTGTTTTGACTATTTGTACACTGGTACACAATACAGTGATTACCCATTTTTGGTAACCAATAAAACAACAATGGAACGCAAAATGGTTGCCTTCCGGAAGAATTTCTGCGCAGACGCGAAAAGCAGGACCGCAATTACCGTGAATTTTGATATTAGCCCGATTTGCTTGTTTTACCAGGTATTAGAAGTGACTTTGTTTCATGTGCATTTACTCCATATCATGATAAGGTGTACCCTAAAATAATCTTAATTCGCATTTCTTATTAGCAAACATTTTTTTATCTACATTTGTAGATTTTACTGTATGATATACTGATTTTTGTGATTCATGACTGAATATGGCAGTTTTAATTTTAATGAATAATGAATATTTCATGAATATTGTTTGATTGTGAATGTTTTCGGTGTTATTGTCATAGCCTCCTCAGGTAGGTAGCATGCGCAAAAAAAAATTATTCTATAAAATATGAGAATGTTATTTTCCATTTCAATTGTACCCGCAATCAGGCTGATATTTATTTGGTATAAGAGCAAAAATTCTAGCAGGGCCACCGCTTCAATTGTATAATTTTAGTGCTGGAATGAAAATAGTTGAACCTGACGCAGGAACACGATCTAAATTTGCTACACCCTCGAGAGCAATCACACAATCCTTGAACAAACGCCTATGGACAGGCAGCGACCTCCCTGTTGGGAAATCAACAGTTGGTGTGTCAATGCCGATAGCTATAATTTTTCTATTTCCCAGCGAGCAGTCAACAGCTTCGATAGTTATACTTGGATATCTATATGACTCAGGATCGTTCAATGTTTTTGTATTGAAAACTGCACTTTTATCTGGATACCTGCGATGCCAACCAGAATTTACAATTACGACTGACCCGTCAGGAATTCTGCCGTAAGAGCGTTCCCATTGCAGCAAATCTCTTCTCGTTAGTCCGTACATTTGATTAAAAAAGGCCTTCCGTCTAACAGCGATGATTACCCCAGGACCTACAAGATGTGTCATTGGTACTTCATGCATATGCGGCCGATTTCTGGACATATGTGCTGGTGCATCGACATGGGTTTTATATGTTCCGGCATGCTGACAAAATAATCTTCTACCCTGTATTGATCATTGTAGTGGTAAGATGATGTCATTTATTATAGATTTAAAAGCTAAAAATGTTCATTATAGAATGAGTAAATCTGTAACTAGATGAATATTTTGACCGAACTACTCGAAATAATGTCGATTTTGAATGTTGCAGCAACCTTTGGTTGTTTCGATATTCTATCGTTCCTTGGAGCTTTTATGACTTCTAAGTGTTATAATGTCAAAGCTGTGTATGATATATCAACGACCCAGATTTTTTTTATAATTTTTCTGACGTTTTATTTATCTATTTGTGTAGTCATGATTCTGTTTTGTATACCTAATCGGAAATAACTAATGCAATAGATGTTTATTTTAGCCGTTTGATTTCATATGTAATGTGTAAAAAAAGTCACTGCCTTCGAAACGTCCTCAGAACCGCTTGATATATCCAGGTCAACTTCTGATATATCCGGTTCAACCGAATATTGGTTCTGCGGAAAGTACGGTTTGAAAATTGAAACTGGTTTAAGGGCATGGAATAAAAAAGATAACAGGAAACACCTACAATGGCTGAAAAACATAGCCACATGCCAGAAAGTAAATAGGAACTGCACAAGAAAAAAACACACAATAAAAATACAAAAGACAAACATAAACATGTCACTGTCACATAGTTTAAAGTTTATTTCACAATTTTAAGATCTTTAACCGCTGATTCAAAAACAAATACCGCAAAATATCCTGTCAACGATCTTGTTTCGATCCAAAATGAACTATTCCCGAGTTTGATCAATAAAAGCCATGTTTTGAAAAATAATGGTGACATTGTTTTCAACATAATCACTTTCAAATAAGCAACAAATATTCTAAAGATTTCAAAGATTTAAAGGGTTATTTCCTTGATTTGTGAAGGTATCTTCTAATTCAATTAATTAGTCAATGAATACGAATCACCTATAATGCTACAAAATGACATAAATTAAGTTTGTAATATTTAGAAAATTCATATATTATCAATTTTGATAAAGGTTATTTGTACTTCGTGTCCGGGCCAAAGCTTTTTCATTTATTTATTTCAGTTATTTGGCATGTGGTTGTATCATCATGAGATGTCGTGTACCATATTGACCTTCATGTGACCTTGACCTTTGACCTTGAGGTCAAATAACTGAATTTTTTAGCTGTTGGCCTGTTTGAGCCAGACCTTTTTCATCTTTTGACCTAGATATACCTCTTTTTGAACTTTTCATCTAGACTCAAGATATTTGGCATATGGGTGTATCATCATGAGAAGATGTGTTGCGTATTATAGTGACCATCATGTGACCTTGAGCTTTGAACTCAGGGCAAATTACTGAAAAATTTAGCTGTTGGCCTGACCGTGCCAAAACTTTTTCATCTTTTGACCTACACTTAAGATATATGGCATGTGGGTGTATAATCATGAGAAGGCGTGACGCGTACCATGGTGGCCTTCGTGTGACCTTGACCATTGACCTTGAGGTCAAATAACTGAAATATGTAGCTGTTGGCCTGTCTGAGCCAAAACTTTTCCATTTTTTCTTACTTAGACTTAAAATATTTGGCATACGGGTTTATCATCACAAGAAGGTGTGTTGCATACTGTAGTCACCATCATGTGACCTTGACCTTTGATCTCAAGGCCAAATTGCTGAAAAATTTAGCTGTTGGCCCCTCCGTGCAAGTACTTTTTTTATCTTTTGACCTAGACTTAAGATATTATGCATGTTTGTGTATAACCGTGAGAAGATGTTTCGCATACCATAGTGGCCTTTAGGTGACCTTGACCTTTGACCTTGAGGTCAAAATGCTGAAATTACTAGCTGTTGGTCTGTCAGAGCCAGAACTTTTAATCTTTTGACCTAGACTCAATATATTTGGGATATGGATGTACCATCAAATGAAAGTGTGTCGTGTACCATAGTGACCCTTATGTCACCTTGACCTTTGACCTTGAAGTCAAATTACCGAATGTTTTAGCTGTTGTCATGTCGAAGCAGAACTTTTTCATCTCATGACCTTATGCCCTTTGTCTAAACTAAAGCTTTTTCTATTAATAGAAATGAAATGTATCACTTGTGATAAAGAAAATATCACCTTACGTTGATATAAGATGAGAGAAACATAAAACATAAAAAAGCTGCTCAGGTCAGATGACACAGAAAAAATATCTCGAGAACTATACAAAAAAGAAATATAACGTTTTTGCAAGGTATGTAATGTTTTATAAACACGTTATTCGTGGAGAAATTTGCACATTCGGAAACACCTTCAAGCATTCGATAGCTAGCTATTGTAGTTGCTCTCAATATATTTTTTAGGTTATAATGTTTTCATTCTTGACAGAATATCTCATACAGATACACTATCAAACTTTCAAATTTTGGCATTTTATTGTTATTTTTGTTTCGCTATTTCCAAATGCTATTCTGAAAAACTGTGTATAGTGCCCACATCTCAATATTTTATAATACTAACGTTTGTAACAATCGACTAAATGTGCTTGCCTATATGTTGTATATGTCTTTAGGCTTAGGGCAAAAGTGCTTTGACGGGAAATGGCAGAAATGATTGTTAGGGCGTTTTACTAACCAATGTTATATTTGTTGACAATTGCTCGACAATTAGCAACGAATGTCGTTTAAACCGGTGCTAGAGGCCGTCTTTAGCTTACTATGAGGTATGAGCAAATCTCATTCTTGAAGGCCTCATTTTGTTCCATTGCCAGGTTTTCCCATGTAGAGACTTTGTCCATATCCTTTCATTGTAAGAATTCATCTGGGAGTAAATCAACGCTAGTGTAGCTTTGTGAGCGGTGGAAGTTTCGAATACGCATTGATACATAAAAACCTCTTATGAAGGTCATTCTATGCTTACCAAATCTTATATCGTTCATTGATACCCAAACTAATGGGTGTCAAATTGTAAGGCGGGTAAAAAGGTAACAAGACTGGATCTGGTCCAATGGTATGAATGAGATCTATTATATCGAAACCCAAGTTCTGTGATGGTTCTATATATCGACAAACTGCAATGTAGAGAAAACAATTTCAAACATAATGGTAAAATAAATAAAAGTTTAAGTGATATCAATACATTGTTTGACATTTACTGACATCTTTAGATATTTTCTGCTGCAAATTATATCGAGGTTTTATTAACCTAGCATTTTGAATCACAAACCTACAGTGGATATGCGCCATTGTGATTTCTGATAAGAGGTTACTCCTTGAAACACGTGTACAGCATAACTAAATTTACTGTTTTTCATGCAACTTGTGTATTTTGTATTCTGTAAAGAATTTAACTCTTCTAGAATAGGGGTGTTTCTGTGACCTATACATCAAAATTCTCACGGTGCAATTTTTCAAATTTTTGTGAAGTATTTTAAAACATATTTGATCATACTGCAAATTTAAAGAAAATTGAATTTGTGAAAAAAAGTTTGGGGTTGCCCCAGGTTTACTGTCTTTAGTGGAAAACAAATTTATGTTTAACACGCACTTAGTTCGACGTTTTACAATCTGCTGTAGGGATGGCGTTGTTGATTATGGATTAACATATGGATAATATTCGAGCCTTAGGCGAAAAGTTTATTAGAATTTCAAACCATATATCCATCCAATCATCAATCGATATCGAATTCATTTTCCCTATAAATAACTCTTTTGTGCTTATTTAATTGAGGAACATTAAAAAATTCCAACAACAATTTATTTTTTTACATTTAATTATCAATAGTTGCCTAAACATTTGTGTCAGCTTTTGAAATTGCAATTTTGTTACAAGTACATTAAAGACATACAGCGATGGAAACGTTCAACATTCCCAAAATAGCGCTCATCGTGTGAATCGTGTGAGTTCATCGTGTAGATCGTTTGCGTGCATCGTGTAAATCGTGTGCGCTCATCGTGCATCATGTATCGTGTAACGTGTAACGTTCATTGCGTGTATTGTGTAGCGTGCGTTTACTCGTTTCATTTAAATTCCGCATTTTATAGATAGGTTTACCAGGTGTTTTTTGCGAAATACCGTTGTTGTTTATTTATTATCTTTTTTCAACTCGAAATTTACCTTTTTTACATCCGCCGATTTTACAAGAATAAAATAAAAATATTATCAGATTAATTATCACGTCTGGCGATTTTTTGTCACATAAACATTTATTGTTTAGGAACGCAAACCTTTATTTAATCAACGTCATTCAATGCTATATCACGTGTGCTATATCAACCTGTTCAATATAGATAGTAGAACGATAAAAGTCTAATCAGATTAATCAGAGATCCATATAATTAAATTATGTCTCTGGATTTGCTTATTATATATCTATAAGTTTAAGTATTGCGGACACCGGTATAATATAGAATAGAGAAAAAGTGCCCTATCTTTTATATTTATGGTTAAATTCTATCAAGTTTTCAGTATTGCAGACACCGGTATAACCCAAACAAAAAAATTCATGCAACAAATCACTACAACAACTCGTCTTCAAATCATGATTTGGTCATGAGTTGAAGGTGAGAAAATTTCACATGCAAATGAGCCAACAACTCGTTCATTTACACATGCAAATTTTGCAATTGATCGTCTTCAGATCGCTTTCAAATCGTAACCAACTCGTGTAACAACTCATAAACAACTCGTGTCCATGATTTCATCACGATTTATTGGGATGCAATGGGTTGCCTTCAAACCACTAACAAATCGCAAACAACTCGTGTAACAACTCATGAACAACTCGTTTCCATGATTTCACTACAATTTATTGGGATGCAACGGATCGTTTTCAAATCGCTAACAAATCGTGAATAACTCATGAATGTGTACACATACAATATATATATTGTATGTGTACACATACCTTAAATTCTGAATTTTGCTAAAATCTAATCCACACATTACAAAAAAACTTGTATAAGAGACTTAATATCCCATTTAATTTTACAAACAAACTAGGCCTGCTAAAATTGTTTCATATGTTTGAAAATGCACAGGAAGTGACCTAAATTAAAGTTGACCAATAAATGAAAAGCTTAATTTGCAACAAATCACTACCAAATCATGTTACATTACGTCAAAATTTTATTACAAGAAATCGCCTTGAAATCAGGTTCCTTTCTCCAGCAAAGTCAATAGATCATGAACAAATCCTTTTATCACATGAATAATGTTAACAAACGTTTTCAACTCGTTTTTGGTTAAAACTAAAGTTAAGAACTCATCAACAAATCGTTCCATCACATGAAAAAAAGTTAACAAATCGTTTTCAACTCGTTTTCATTTGTAAGCAAAGTTAAGAACTCGTGACCAAATCGTTGTTTTGAGTTTCTGAAACCTTAATAAATCGCCTTCAAATCATACGTGCCCAAGAAATCGTGAAGAGATCATGGACGTCCTTTTCCACGATACGAGTTGTAAACGAGTTGTTGAATGGATCATTTTCAAATCGTGGCAATAACTCTTGAATTCGTGATTTGAAAGCGAGTTGAAACCGATTTGATCATGGTTTATTGAAAAATATTTGGAAATATAAAATGGAGAAAAAGTGCCCTTTCTTTTATATTTATGGTTAAATTCTATCAAGTTTTAGTATTGCAGACACCTCTATAATATGAAATAGAGAAAAAGTGCCCTATCTTTGGTATTTATGATTAAATTCTATCAAGTTATAGTATTGCGGACACCGGTATAAGATAAAATACAGAAAAAGTGCCCTATATTTCATATTTTGGTTAAATTCTATAAAGTTTTAGTATTGCAGACACCAGTATAATATTAAATAGAGAAAAAAGTGCCCTATCTTTTATATTTATGGTTAAATTCTGTCAAGTTATAGTATTGCGGACACCGGTATAATATGAAATAGAGAAAAAGTGCCTTATCTTTTTATTATGGTTAAATTCAATAAGTTATAGTATTGCGGACACCGGTATAATATAAAGTAAAAAAAAGTGCCCTTTCTTTTATATTTATGGTTAATTCTATCAAGTTTTAGTATTACAGACACCGGTTTAATATAAAATAGAGAAAAAGTGCCCTATATTTTATATCTATGCTTAAATTCTATCAAGTTATAGTATTGCGGACACCGGTATAATATAAAATAGAGAAAAGGTGCCCTATCTTTTATATTTAATGGTAAATTCTATCAAGTTTTAGTATTGCAGACACCAGTATAATATAAAATAGAGAAAAAAGTGCCCTATCCTTTATATTTATGGTTAAATTCTGTCAAGTTATAGTATTGCGGACACCGGTAAAATATAAAATAGAGAAAAAGTGCCCTATCTTTTATATTTATGGTTAAATTCTATCAAGTTATAGTATTGCAGACACCGGAATAATATAAAATAGAGAAAAAGTGCCCTATCTTTTTATTATGGTTAAATTATATTAAGTTATAGTATTGCCGACACCGGTATAATATAAAATGGAGAAAAAGTGCCCTTTCTTTTATATTTATGGTTAAATTCTATCAAGTTTTAGTATTGCGGACACCGGTTTAATATAAAATACAGAAAAGGTGCCCTATCTTTTATATTTATGGTTAAATTCTATCAAGTTATATTATTGCAGACACCGGTATAATATGAAAAAGAGAAAAAGAGCCCTGTCTTTTATATTTATGGTTAAATTCTATCAAGTTTTAGTATTGTTAACACCGGTATGATATGAAATAGAGAACAAAGTGCCCTCTCTTTTATATTTATGGTTAAATTCTATCAAGTTATAGTAATTCGGACACCTGTATAATATAAAATGGAGAAAAAGTGCCCTTTCTTTTATATTTATGGTTAAATTATATCATGTTTTAGTATTGTGGACACCGGTATAATATAAAATAGAGAAAAAGTGCCCTCTCCTTTTATTTAATATAAAATAGAGAAAAAGTGCCCTATCATTTATATTAATGGTTAAATTCTATCAAGTTTTAGTATTGCGGACACCGGTATAATATGAAATAGAGAAAAAAAAAGCCCTATCTTTTATTTTTATGGTTAAATTCTATCAAGTTATGGTATTGCGGACACTGGTATAATATAAAATAGAGAAAAAGTGCCCTATCTTTTATATTTATGGTTAAATTCTATCAAGTTATAGTATTGCAGACACCGGTATAATATGAAAAAGAGAAAAAGTGCCCTTTCTTTTATATTTATCGTTAAATTATATTAAGTTTTTGTATTACGGACACCAGTATAATATAAAATAGAGAAAAAATGCATTTTCTTTTATATTTATTGTTACATTCTATCAAATTATAGTATTGCGGATACCGGTGTATAATATAAAATAGAGAAAAAGTGCCCTATCTTTTATATTTATGGTTAAATTCTATCAAGTTATAGTATTGCAGACACCGGTATAATATGAAAAAGAGAAAAAAGTGCCCTTTCTTATATATTTATGGTTAAATTATATTAAGTTTTTGTATTGCCGACACCAGTATAATATAAAATAGAGAAAAAATGCTTTTTCTTTTATATTTATGGTTAAATTCTATCAAGTTTTAGTATTGCAGACACCGGTTTAATATAAAATAGAGAAAAAGTGCCCTATCTTTTATATTTATGGTTAAATTCTATCAAGTTATAGTATTGCGGACACCGGTATTATATTAAATAGAGAAAAGGTGCCCTATCTTTTATATTTATGGGTAAATTCTATCAAGTTTTAGTATTGCAGACACCAGTATAATATAAAATAGAGAAAAAGTGCCCTATCTTTTATATTTATGGTTAAATTCTATCAAGTTATAGTATTGCAGACACCGGATTAATATAAAATAGAGAAAAAGTGCCTTATCTTTTTATTATGGTTAAATTCTATTAAGTTATAGTATTGCAGACACCGGTATAATATAAAATAGAGAAAAGTGCCCTATCCTTTTATTTAACATAAAATGGAGAAAAAGTGCCCTTTCTTTTCTATTTATGGTTAAATTCTATCAAGTTTTAGTATTGCAGACACCTCTATAATATGAAATAGAGAAAAAGTGCCCTATCTTTGATATTTATGATTAAATTCTATCAAGTTATAGTATTGCGGACACCGGTATAAGATAAAATAGAGAAAAAGTGCCCTATCTTTTATATTATGGGTTAATTCTATAAAGTTTTAGTATTGCAGACACCAGTATAATATTAAATAGAGAAAAAAGTGCCCTATCTTTTTATTATGGTTAAATTCAATAAGTTATAGTATTGCGGACAACGGTATAATATAAAGAAAAAAAAGTGCCCTTTCTTTTATATTTATGGTTAATTCTATCAAGTTTTAGTATTGCAGACACCGGTTTATTATAAAATAGAGAAAAAGTGCCCTATCTTTTATATTTATGGTTAAATTCTATCAAGTTATAGTATTGCGGACACCGGTATAAGATAAAATAGAGAAAAAGTGCCCTATCTTTTATATTATGGGTAAATTCTGTCAAGTTATAGTATTGCGGACACCGGTATAATATAAAATAGAGAAAAAGTGCCTTATCTTTTTATTATGGTTAAATTCAATAAGTTATAGTATTGCGGACAACCGTATAATATAAAGAAAAAAAAGTGCCCTTTCTTTTATATTTATGGTTAATTCTATCAAGTTTTAGTACTGCAGACACCGGTTTATTATAAAATAGAGAAAAAGTGCCCTATCTTTTATATTTATGGTTAAATTCTATCAAGTTATAGTATTGCGGACACCGGTATAATATAAAATAGAGAAAAGGTGCCCTATCTTTTATATTGATGGGTAAATTCTATCAAGTTTTAGTATTGCAGACACCAGTATAATATAAAATAGAGAAAAAAGTGCCCTATCTTTTATATTTATGGTTAAATTCTGTCAAGTTATAGTATTGCGGACACAGGTAAAATATAAAATAGAAAAAAAGTGCCCTATCTTTTTTATTTATGGTTAAATTCTATCAAGTTATAGTATTGCAGACACCGGAATAATATAAAATAGAGAAAAAGTGCCTTATCTTTTTATTATGGTTAAATTCTATTAAGTTATAGTATTGCGGACACCGGTATGATATAAAATGGAGAAAAAGTGCCCTTTCTTTTATATTTATGGTTAAATTCTATCAAGTTTTAGTATTGCGGACACCGGTTTAATATAAAATACAGAAAAGGTGCCCTGTCTTTTATATTTATGGTTAAATTCTATCAAGTTATAATATTGCAGACACCGGTATAATATGAAAAAGAGAAAAAGAGCCCTGTCTTTTATATTTATGGTTAAATTCTATCAAGTTTTAGTATTGTGGACACCGGTATGATATGAAATAGAGAAAAAAGTGCCCTCTCTTTTATATTTATGGTTAAATTCTATCAAGTTATAGTAATTCGGACACCTGTATAATATAAAACGGAGAAAAAGTGCCCTTTCTTTTATATTTATGGTTAAATTATATCATGTTTTAGTATTGTTGACACCGGCATAATATAAAATAGAGAAAAAGTGCCCTATCCTTTTATTTAATATAAAATAGAGAAAAAGTGCCCTATCTTTGATATTTATGGTTAAATTCTATCAAGTAACAGTATTGTGGACACTGGAATAATATGAAATAGAGAAAAAGTGCCCTATCATTTATATTAATGGTTAAACTCTATCAAGTTTTAGTATTGCGGACACCAGTATAATATGAAATAGAGAAAAAAAATGCCCTATCTTTTATATTTATGGTTAAATTCTATCAAGTTATAGTATTGCGGACACTGGTATAATATAAAATAGAGAAAAAGTGCCCTATCTTTTATATTTATGGTTAAATTCTATCAAGTTATAGTATTGCAGACACCGGTATAATATGAAAAAGAGAAAAAGTGCCCTAAGCTTTCTTTTATATTTATGGTTAAATTATATCAAGTTTTTGTATTGCGGACACCAGTATAATATAAAATAGAGAAAAAATGCTTTTTCTTTTATATTTATTGTTAAATTCTATCAAATTATAGTATTGCGGATACCGGTGTATAATATAAAATAGAGAAAAGGTGCCCTATCTTTTATATTTATGGTTAAATTCTATCAAGTTATAGTATAGCGGACACCGGTATAATATGAAAAAGAGAAAAAGTGCCCTTTCTTTTATATTTATGGTTAATTTATATTAAGTTTTTGTATTGCCGACACCAGTATAATGTAAAATAGAGAAAAATGCTTTTTCTTTTATATTTATGGTTAAATTCTATCAAGTTTTAGTATTGCAGACACCGGTTTAATATAAAATAGAGAAAAAGTGCCCTATCTTTTATATTTATGGTTAAATTCTATCAAGTTATAGTATTGCGGACACCGGTATAATATAAAATAGAAAAAAGGTGCCCTATCTTTTATATTTATGGGTAAATTCTATCAAGTTTTAGTATTTCAGACACCAGTATAATATAAAATAGAGAAAAAAGTGCCCTACATTTTATATTTATGGTTAAATTATGTCAAGTTATAGTATTGCAGACACCGGTATAATATGAAAAAGAGAAAAAAGGGCCCTTTCTTTTATACTTATGGTTAAATTATATTAAGTTTTTGTATTGCCGACACCAGTATAATATAAAATAGAGAAAAAATGCTTTTTCTTTTATATTTATGGTTAAATTCTATCATGTTTTAGTATTGCACTCATAAAAAAAAATTACTAAGTAATTTCGTATTACTTATTTCAAGTAATAGAAATACTTAAAATTACTTGAGCAATTACTGATAATTACTTACTAATTACTGACAATTACTTACAATTTCTTAGTAATTACTTACTATTTCTTAGTGATTACTTAGTAATTACTTATTACTTATTTCAAGTAAAATAAATGCTTAGAATTACTTGAGCAATTAATTAAGATTACTTATTATAACTTATTATTACTAACGAATTACTAAGTAATGTCTTATTTACCTTTTTTCAAGTAAAACAATTACTTATATTTACTAACCATTTACGATACGTTACGTTTATTATATGTTCATCCAAGCAATGTACGAGTGTTTGGATTCTGCGTGATGAGCAAGGGTAAAGTAAAGGGAAGAGCAATATACCAAAATTCAAGTCTCACAATCTATTGACAACTATGAAAATTAATGAAAAATTAAGGAACCCGATTGCAGATAAACAAATTTTCTTCCCATTCTCCGGCACCAGCGCGGTTACCATGCAATATGAAAGGTATGTATTATTTGGTTGATGGGTCTTTTACATGTACTGTATTTTTACTTAACTCTTCGGAAACATTTACTTAGTAATTTTGAATTACTTATTTTCCTTTCAAGCTACAAATTTCAAATAATTTGCTAATAATCACCTTTTAGTCACAGAAAAACACTAAAACTGTATATTGATTACTAATTATCTGACAATTAATTATTACTTAAAAGAAAAATACAGTTTACACTGTAAAAAGTCTATAAATACTAAAAGACAAAGCCTGATTAATTGTCCGGATTTGTTTTGAGTTTAGAATTCTTTATTATCTCCCTTGGGTAATTCAAAATATTGGAGAACAAAGGAAATTTGTACTGTAAAATATCAGATAAGTATCTTGAAATAGTGTATTTAACAAATTTATTATGATAACTATTCTGAATATTTAGGCAGTTTTGCATTTCAGGTATTTTTATATGTTGAGACTTTGATTACATCGACAAATATTCAAAGAAGAAAAAGGGGGATGTTTGTTTACCATTACTATCCGAGACATTTTACAAGTTTTAATACTGTTATGGTGTCCGCAAAACATGGCACACTTAGTTTAAGTATTTTTAAGCAGATATATATTTGTCTTTTTCTTAAAATCCAAGATTAATTAAAATTGTAGATCAGAAATTAATAATTATATGGTTTCCAGCCAGAACGCCGTGTAACTGTCAGTGGTAACTGTGTAATACTAAATATACACATACATTTTGATTTAGAACATTGTGTAATTACAAAACAACTTTTCAAGATTTTATTTCATGTAAACAAGCCATACACATTTATTATCATACAGTGTGTCGGCTACTTGATTTGATATATTACATTGTACAAGATAACGAGACGTACTAAATTGGGGTTAATTACACACATATAACAATGAAATAATATAAGGTTTTATCAGCTAGTGTGTTACACATAACGAACAGCATCGTTCATTTACTAAACTGCATGTATAAATATTTGTACCATACTACATGTACTATTTAAACATGTATTACACACAGACTATGTGATGAATGTGTATTTTTTTATTTGTTTAGCTACACATATTTATATAGTGATTACTGTATGTAAACATAAAAAATAGCTTAATGTGTAAATAAAGATTATTAAAATAATGATCCAATGAAATAGTTATGCATAATTAATCAGACTTGAATTCGATACTTTGTGGTAAAATTCTGTTATTTCAGGTAAACTACATTCCATTCTGAAGTTATAGCAGTAACACTACATAACAGCAGATTTTTGAGGTGGAAGTGCTACATTAGATTTATATCTACCATATTCAATTCAAGGATCTTAGTGAAGTATCTGCATAAAAAATAGTTATCAAAGATAATCAGAAATATGAAAAATAAGTAATTGTGATTACTTAAGAGAAGGTGAAATAAGTAATAGAAATACTAGAAAATGAAAAGAAGCACCAGGTACAAGTAATTGTAATACGGAAGCAAGTAAATAAAAAAAATGGCATCAAGAAACTGAATTACTTGGGGAAGAACTAATGGGAATACCAAAAACTAGAAATCATAGCACAGTTACCAAAGCAAGTAAAAGACATACAGTATAGCCAGAGATTTACAGTGACAAATTGTCAGATAATTTCTGCAAAATGTGATATTCGACCACCTGTGAAATTTTCTACACGTACAAATTGAGATTTGAATGGAAAATATTTAATGGAAATACTTCAGTTACCACACTTGTTGTAGTATAAAATAATATCTTGGTTTATTCCGTTATTAGTGGATTTATTTATGATTTCAGAAAATATTCATGGCAGAAGAAATCAACTGTTACAAAATCATGGATTTGGTCCGGATAGATCTTTTTATATATACAATGGAAAAAGTTAGAAATGTTACTTTAACGTAATGTGTTTGATTTAAATCCCTGGATTGGTTTGAACAAGCACATGAAATACTTCATCCAATAACTAAATTGCTCGTTATTTTTTAAAGTCTTTTTACTAAATTAGTGAAATACTGTCAAGGCTTAGAATTACCCGTTCGTCTATTACATCTAAATTTGATGGCTTACCTAGTTCATGTAGTTTGTTTTAATTCATAGTGATTACTCAAGATTACTAAGTTGGATTACTTCCAAGGCTTTATATTACTAATTGTGACTACTTACGTTTACTTCCCAGGATTTATATTACTCATTGTGATTACTTATATTTACCCCTTTTGATTACTTACCGGGCTTTATACTACTTAATGCAATTACTTAACTGGCTTGGTATTACTCATTGTGATTACTTAGAATTACTTCTTTTGATTACTAACCAGGCTTTATATTACTTATTGCGATTACTTAAATTTACTTAACTGGCTTGATATTACTTATTGTAAATACTTAAAATTACTTCTTTAGATTACCTACTTGGCTTAAAAAATTACTTAAATGGATTGGAATAGAATTACTTACTCTGATGACTTAAAATTACTTGTTTTGCTTAATTGAATGAATTACTTAGCATTACTTAAGAATACTTGTAATTACTAATCCTTGTGACAAAATTTTTTACTTAAAAATTACTTATTTTGAGTAAAAGAAATACTAGTTTTAAGTAAATTTAAGTAATATTTTTTTTTGAGTGTGCAGACACCGGTTTAATATAAAATAGAGAAAAAGTGCCCTATCTTTTATATTTATGGTTAAATTCTTTCAATCTATAGTATTGCAGACACCGGTTTAATATAAAATAGAGAAAAAGTGCCCTATCTTTTATATTTATGGTTAAATTCTATCAAGTTATAGTATTGCGGACACCGGTATAATATAAAATAGAGAAAAGGTGCCCTATCTTTTATATTTATGGGTAAATTCTATCAAGTTTTAGTTTTGCAGACACCAGTGTAATATAAAATAGAGAAAAAAGTACCCTATCTTTTATATTTATGGTTAAATTCTGTCAAGTTATAGTATTGCAGACACCGGTAAAATATAAAATAGAGAAAAAGTGCCCTATCTTTTATATTTATGGTTAAATTATATCATGTTTTAGTATTGTGGACACCGGTATAATATAAAATAGAGAAAAAGTGCCCTATCCTTTTATTTAATATAAAATGGAGAAAAAGTGCCCTTTCTTTTATATCTATGGTTAAATTCTATCAAGTTTTAGTATTGCAGACACCTCTATAATATGAAATAGAGAAAAAGTGCCCTATCTTTGATATTTATGATTAAATTCTATCAAGTTATAGTATTGCGGGCACCGGTATAAGATAAAATAGAGAAAAAGTGCCCTATCTTTTATATTATGGTTAAATTCTATAAAGTTTTAGTATTGCAGACACCAGTATAATATTAAATAGAGAAAAACGTGCCCTATCTTTTATATTTAAGGTTAAATTCTGTCAAGTTATAGTATTGCGGACACCGGTATAATATAAAATAGAGAAAAAGTGCCTTATCTTTTTATTATGGTTAAATTCAATAAGTTATAGTATTGCGGACACCGGTATAATATAAAATGGAGAACAAGTGCCCCTTCTTTTATATTTATGGTTAAATTTTATCAAGTTTTAGT
>MJUU01016239.1:177392-190719 GCA_002080025.1 Modiolus philippinarum | reverse complement strand
GGCAAAGGGTTCTCACAATCACTGTCATCCGTTACCCAACAAAAGGACGAACAGAAGACAATCACTTCATATAAACAACCACAGGGTGCGCATCAAATCAATCGTAGGAAGCCTTGGCATAACAAAATCCTGAGCTATGGCCACAATGAACAGGTGGTCCGAATAACGTTTTGAAATTACAAAAAAAATAAACAAGAGCTGTCGCCGTATTTCAGCCAGATATAACCCCCCTTTCCGCGCATTGTACTCTAAATCAATATGGTACGTGCAATTTTAGATTGTTGTGGACACAAAACAGGTGTAGACACATTACAATTCGTGGACACAATACAAGTATGGACGAAATGACATAATCATCAAAAAATAAAATTCACCCAATTTTCTCCTTTTTGCCATTTTACATAAAAATCATAAGCATTCCAGAAATGTCTTTACAGCATTTTGAAAGCAAATAAATTCTGAAGAGGATAACAATGAAAATAGTGTTTCTCTCCCACAGCTTTATTTTACAATATCTATCCTTTAAATCACCCCTTTCAAAAGATCTGAAAAATCCTTGCAGAGGGAATCAATATAAAGTCAAAATCAAATTATCTTTTCTTCACAATGTCGGACACTAATCAAATTCCTCGTGCACATTTCCATATAGTGTCCCCCCGTTTTCTAAAATTTCACCAAAATCCTTCCTGTGACTTATGGTGTTGGACAAGGTAATCATTGCAGATGGGTGTCGAATTTTCTCCCCTTCATTGCTTTCAGCAATAATTATATTCCTTCATGCATATAGTGTCCTTCCTTTGTGCAAAGTTTTCTTCAAAATCTTAAGCGTTTTAAGAGGAGTTGTGTTTTCAAGATATTCTATGCAGACAGACTCAATGAAAAATCGAAGTCGAATTATCTCCCCTTCCTGGCTTCCTACAATAATTATATTCCTTCATGGACATCTCCAATATGTGTCCTTCCTTAGAGTAAAGTTTCATCAAAATCCGTCTAGTTGTTTAAGAGGAGTTACGATTACGATGTATCATGTGCTGACGGAATCAACGAAAACTCAATGTTGAATTTTCTTCCCTTCTAGTTTAGTATATTAATTACATTCCTTCATGTACATATCCATATAGTGACCGTCCTTTGAGTAAAGCGTCGTCAAAATCCTTTCAGTGGTTTAAGAGGAAGTGCGCTCACAAGAAGTTTGGACAAACAGACGGACGGACGGACATACATGTACCCCCTAAACTTCGTTTGCAGGTGGGGGAGAAGCCAAAATTTGAAAGTATAATAGCGTATCCATATAAGAAATTCTCTCAAGAAACATGCAAATGCAACACCGAGATATCTTTTAATTGATCACAATTGATTACAATGTAAAATAATGGACATATTTTTATTTATTCGGAATGATTAAATTGCACCAATGCATGCATTTCTTTTGTACACACAATTTTTTTATTATTTTTTTTCATCGGCGCTGACGAGACATTAGTTGTCGAATTGGCACAATGCAGAAATTCAATTTACAGTTTCTTTAGTTTTAATGATATATAGTGTAAAATCCAAATAAAAGAATTCATGAATATGGATTTCTAATGTTTTTATTTAATATGCACTGAACAGGCACAAGTTGTTGAAAAGCATTTGCAGATTCCAAATTAACAGCAACTTCGGTATTATGTTTTTATTGCCACTAGGCCGATGCCTCTGCTGGTGAACTGTTAGTCCCCGAGGGTATTCACCAAACCGGTAGACAGTACTTCGGTGCTGGCCCGAAAACCGATTTTATCTGGAAACTTGCAATATCTAAATTTAACATAATTTTGTTCAAACTAAGGAGTATCTCCCTCTTACATAGCTCTGTCCTTGGCTGATTTTGACTTTCTTTTAGATCTTATTGGTAATTTGTTCTCTATCAGTCTTTAAACACATTTCGGTAGATAGATTTCCAATATTTTGATTTTATCTGCACTGAAGAGACATAAGTTGTCGACATGCGCATATGCAGAATTCAAATAAATAGCAACTTCGGTATTATGTTATTAATACTAAGTCTCATAAGACTTGAAGAATACTAGGGCACTAGTGCTTTGTCTGGCATTGGATGACAATGCTTGTAAGATCGCCTTACCAGTTTGATTTACGTTAAAAACGTTGTTCCATTACTAAGTTTTACCGTGTATTTGTGGAAATTTTGTATCATATACCATTATAGCCACATTAAAGAGATAAATAAAGACATGGCTGTGGTATAAATCAACATCTCGCAATGAATTCTGCTTAAACCATTGCTAGAGGCCTTATTGTACTTACTATGAGGTATTAGTAAAGATAATTGTTGAAGGTCTTAAAGAGACGTTAAGATGAAGAACAATAAGTATTCATTAACTCCATATCCTTTCGTAAAATAAATAAAACTAAGCATTGTTCCATTGCTTGGTTCTTAGTATGTTAAGAGACTTTGTCTCATGTGCATTTACTCCATATCTTTTCATTGTTTATTTCAGAACAACCAGTGTTGTTCGATATCTGGCAATGAACTCCAATCAAACCGATGCTATGGTCCGTCTTGAATTAACTATAATGAAAGAGCAAAGCTCATTGTTGCTAACCTTACCGTAACTACAAGATGAACAACAGCAATAAAAGCGTTAAATGACCTTTAGGTTTTACCATGTATTTTTGGAGACTTTGTCTAAAATGCATAAATTTACTACACGACATTTCGTTGTTTATTTCAAAATAATATTTTAAATCCGCAGGAAAAGCAGAAATCTTAGAACACAAATGAACCCTTTAAAAGTCTACAAAAAAGTGTAGCTTATACTCGCTTTTTCTTTTATCTTATTTTCGTTTTTGTTATAGTGCAATGCAAAATATGAATGTAAACTATTGTTCAAACCTTTTTTTCGTTGTAGTGAATTGCCAATTTTAATCTTGACAAAAGTTCGTAGGTCTCATCATCACTGTCTCGTCCTTTTTTATTTAAGAGTATTTCTAGCTCGTCGTGTCCCCTCACTTTGTCAAGTAACTTAACAATATATTCACTTAATTGGTCAGCAAGCGCTAAATATTCATTCTACAACAGAAACACCATGTTTACTAGTATATTATAAGTGTTACTGCATAACTCAACCTTATCATGTTTTCACGTTTATTGGCCATGTTTTCAGAGAGGAGGTGATAAAAGTAACAGAAAATATGTTGTCTTTATTAATTGTCAATTTTACATTCAAAACAAATATTATTACCTATTTATAATTCAGAAAAGTTTCAAGGAGACAGGAAAACTTATTTTCAGCTCACCGGATAGTGCATCAATGAAATTCAACCATTTTTGTAATGCATGTGACATCTTGAAATTCACTGACATATTTGCCTTTTCAAATTAGAGCTTCCAAATAGAAAAAAAATATTACATATAATTTAAGGAAAAGATGAAGAACAACAATGAAAGCATTGTTCAATTTGATTAACCTTACCATGTATTTATTTTATGACAAATATGACCAGAAAATGCCTTTTTGTAATTAGTGATGTTCAAATATTACTTTTTACACTTTTTAAATATCCATATAATTCTACATTTGGTATATTCATTTTTAAGCTTTAAATTAATCTCGTTCTTTGAAATTGCCTGAAGATATCTCCTGGATTTTGCAGTCATCTTGATTTTGCAGAGTTTCAGAGATTATTTTACCAGACATGCTTATGAACATTTTATTTATGTCATAATCATTGAAAACTAGACACGTTATTATATAAATACTTAAATATGGCTTCAAATTTCAAGATTCTACTGGCCAAAGTATACATCTAAATCAAGAATCAATAAATCTTACCGTAAAGCAATGCAATTACTTACATTAATAAATATGGAAAATAAGACATAAGACATGTAATTTTGTATAAAAAGGAAAAAAAAATTATATATGCAATAGCACTGTCAATATAGCACAAAATTACGTGTTTGGTAAATGTCAATGTTCATCTGATTAAGGACATGCAGGTATTGGAATATTGACCTACATTTCAGTCCTTGAATGTTGCTTTCTGTTTTTTTGTTTGTATGTTTTGTAGTTGTAATATGCTTTTATCTATAAACTATAGATGTATGTCTGTAACTGGCTTTTTCTACACTTATAAATGATATGAATGTTTTATGCTGCATTTGTCCAATATATATTGGTATAACATGGAGTACATGAGCAAACGAAAACCGATGAAAAAGGCAGAAAAAGAAAATCTACAACAAAAATCCAAAATTACCACTAATCAAATGTAACACAAAAAGGAGACATGAAAATGACAGAATGTAAAAAATATTTAAACAAAAATGTTTAATACATCAAATTAACAACAAAAAGTAATAGAAGTGTGACTATAAACAAAACAAAAAACAAAAAACAAAACAGAACAGAACGAAGATTTGCTCCATTAGGGTAAGCATGATATGCTCATCTCAAAACATACAACACGTGTTGTTTGACTAAGGAACTTTGAGTGCTTTGAGGTAGTTCGTATAAATTCATATAAACAAATGAGTTAAAAGGTAACAAATTGCACACATATTAAATTAAACATAAAAATATAAAGTGAAAAAATCCAAACTCCCAGCTCTCTTTCTTTTTTTAGAGAGGGAAGTGACAGCTGGGATTTTACTCTCCCAACCATGCAAAGTCATTTATCATATTACGTCAAAGTAATAACTATATTTGTAACTACATTGTATATATATATGTACATAGAAAACATTTACATGTATCAATATGAGAATCTTAAATTCAAAGGCATGATCGAAATTTAACACTTTTTTATCAAGTCTAGACATTTACCTTATAATACTTTTCCACTTTAGCCACTCCCCTGAGTTCTCTAGCTAGTTCAAACGCCGTTAGTATAGGATCCTTACTTGATAAAGAGATGTAAGCTCCACTTGCTAGTCCTTTATAGGCATTTAGTCGTGTCTTAGCCAGTCTCAGTTGATCAAATTGTAATTTGTTACTACATTCTTGACAATTACAGTAATAATGGTGGGGTTTATTGATAGTATCACCTCTAAGGAGTAATAACTGGACAATTTCAAATTGATTTCTTTCTGCTGCAAGAATTAATGGTGTTATGTCTGCCGAAAAAGGCGAGTCTTCACTGGTTGTGTTGAAAAAATAGTCAGTTTCACCGAAGCGTTTATTTTCTCGTTTAACGTCAATGTATTTCGGATGTTTTAAGATGGTTTCCGCTATTTGTTCGTGTCCAGCACTAATTGCCTGCAGTAATGCTTCATGGATGTTGGCTATGTTTGACCGATCCAAAAGTAATTCAACAACCTGAAAGAAGGCTACATCTGTAATTCGATAATTGGTAATAAATTAAACATTATCTGTTACAAAAAGTTCAGGTTTAAGAACAAGTATAGGTATAACATTAACCTTATGTTCAATATTGAAAATAGCAGCAACTAGTTTAAAATCACTGTGACATTTTCTTTAATGGCAAGTCTATTACAGCCGTATGGGAACGACACTGGATACTGGTTCTAAAGGGTACCGAAGCCAACAATTGATATTACTTTAAATAAGTGAAAGTATAAAAATGTGTACTTTAAAAATACATTTCTTTTTAAGGTAGATCGACACTAATACCCGGCGCATTCGATTGGCGCATTTGCGAAACGCAAGTCAAATGCGGAATTGACTTGATTTTCAAGCCGGAATATTCCTTATTTGGCCTTTTCATTGTGACGTCATTATAGATTTACATACACATTCCCGCGAATTGGCTCCCCTTCTCCGTAAATATTGTCTATTTCGTAAACAGTATAAAATATCTCTCTTAATCAAACTGTAACATATAGATTTTTTTCAGCTTAACATATAGATGAAATGGATACCTCTGAAATATCAAAATATAAAATATAAAAAAATCTTTTTGATATTGCTTAACAATAAGCATGTTCTCACAGTTCCAAATATGTTTTTTTTAAATATTGCTGAAAAATACTGAATTTGGTCGGATTTTCAAAGCCTGATAGCAGGAAAAGATGATTGGTGACATGTCATTTTCATTTTATTTTTTGAACAAATGGACTAAGAACTACAAAATATCTGAAAATAAAAAAAAAAATACGTCTGATATTTTTATTAGGCTCGAACTACCTTAATATTTGTGACCAGAAATGTGTTTGCTGATGGACGAGATAAAGTTAGAGTTCACAATATTCGTTTTAAAATAGAGTAAAACAACTTAATGAAATTGGAGATGAAACTTGTCGCCTAGTACAATGTCCCAGCAAAATGTCCAAATGTGATTTTTTTTTGCTCCAAAAGTAAATGATTTTAAGCGTGTTGTGTCCGAAAAACGCATTCTTTAGTTCAATAATTAAATCCTTCTACTGAATTCAAGCAAATCAATGTATAAACAGCAGGTCATGTAAATTAAATCAGGAAAACAAAAAATGAAAGAGTACGGCGACTTGGAGAATATGCAAGATAATACGACGGATTTACATGTTTATAATTATTGTTGCAAATACTATAGAAGTTATTCTCCAGACCATAGTTGGAAATGCCTAATTGAAATTCTTGCTTGCTTTGTAAAAGAAGAAACTTGATTGCAGTTTTATGTAGTCTCATTTGGAATCAAAAGTTACAAAGCATATTAAAGTGACCACTGAGCATCGTACAACTTAATAATTGAAACCCCATATAAAAAGCTTAAACAAATGAGGTGATTTCAACCATTGCATGTAGTTAACTGACTGTCAAAGTGTGCTATGTATGGAGCAGGAAATGGTTACTCATGGTCATAATTATGGAATATTTTTTGTTGAGAATGCCTGATATATTTAAGGGCTGTTTGTTTTCAAATATACAAAATATCCCTAAAACTAACTGAAAATATCACTTAAATTATTCTTGCACACGATGGGCATCGAAAACTGCATTTTTGTTAAATATTTGTACAACCAATTATTGATTTTAAAAATGTCCCATTTTCACAAAAATTGGTTTTTACAAGGAGTTGAAAAAGTGGTCTGCCAGATTCGTAGAATCAGTTATTACAGTAAGAAAACAATGTTTTAAGCGAATTATTACACTTCCATCCAAACACTTTAGTGCATTATGCTTCCAAACTTCGGATTTTGGCTGAGAAAATATGAATATTCCATATTTATGACCAAGTGTATATTCTATGATCACACTATAAGCGTCTTAGTTTGAAAAGTTGTGATTTTATTTCGTTTTTTTATGTGGCTGCCTCTCGGTTTTTGTCTCTATACTTTTTTCTTATAAATGTACGAAAGCCTAGAGGGGACTTCTTAATTCTTAATACTTAATTCTTAAGGGAGTACGAGTGTCAGAAAATTTGTTATAAGAATGGAAACTCTGACCTTTTGTTATGAAGAGCTTTGCTAATAGAACATCATGAAAATTTTTTTTGAAAATCCATGTAAAATTTTGAGATAAATGACGTCAAAGTTTTGGCGGGAAACAGTTCTCTCTAGAGTTTTCCTTCAATTTTCATTAGCTGTTTATATGCCTTAAAATATATGAAAATATTGAATTGGAAGTTGATAAAAGTTTACATATTGTCTATTTTATGCATTTTAATGACCAAGAAAATATTTTCAATGTGCAAAAATATTTTACTTTGTTTAGATGGATAAATCCCGAGGATATCGAATGCTTCTGAAATCTTGCACTCATACTCCCTTAAGATTCGCACCCACATATTAACAAATACCTATATTTCAAACATGACGTGGTAGAATATACATTTTAGATCAATATAAAATTACATAACTGTTGATATGGATATATATATTTGACAGTTTTATCAACCATTTGATTCATGATTGCATATAAAATATTTTACTTTGTGACGTTAATGGTTTTAGTAATTGTTTCTCATTTGAAGATAAAATCATGCCAATTATTCATCGCTTATTCGATTCTCTACATTTTTACATCATTTGTAGTACATTTGTAATTTCATTCTAAGCTAATTCCAGGAAGGGCACTTTTGTATAGCTTCCTAGTTTTAGTGTTTATAGCAGTGTTTCTATCGTAATTTTGAATAATTACCTCGCGATGTTCATTTCCCACTGCCAACCGCAAAGGGGTCCTGCCTATGATGTCGTGATAGTCAACATTAAAAGACTGATTTTCCTCTAGAATTCTCTCTACTGTTGGTATATCTCCGAATTCAGCTGCATAGATAAATTCTTCTTCAAGTGAAGACAGCTGTTAAAAGACAACAAAGTAAGTGGAATTTTCAAGATTATTCAATGAATAAATAAAGAGTCAAGTAGATAAATATAATGTGTTGATGTGCAAAACGAAAACCCAACATTGTACAAATACAAAACAATATTACAATGATTTATCAACCCAATAAAATAATATTCACCGAGCCGTAGGTGAGGTGAATATACATTTTTTAGGGTTGATAAATCACGATGGTGGCTTATAACAAAGTCATTAATTGATTTATTACATGAATGAACTTGTTTTACAGTAAACGTAAGCACTCTAAACATCCTAAGTATTACAATATTTATACCTGAAATATATTAAATTTGCAAAATTAACAATATTTTATTTCAAAACAGCACAATCAAAACCAAACATGGAATTCAATACAGGCAAAAATAAGAATTCACAGTTATATCTTATTGAGCTATTAAAATGAAACGAACAATCAGGATAATATGATTTGTCGTTGTTTCATCTTCTTACTTTCGTTTTCTATTTTTAGGGTAATTAAACCATGCACTATCACATTCCGCATGACCACTGATAGTCTATTTTTAGAATGTCTTAAAGCGGATGTATCATGATTTAACAGGACCTGAAAGTGACTTAACGACCAATCGGAAAACAGGAAATATGTATTCATGTAATAATTATATCAATAGATAAACCTCTGTTTTGTCTTTTCAAGTCACAATGAGCCCATTGATAAATACTTGGGCAATTGGAAAACGAAGTAAATGGACAGAAAAATGGAAACAATTGAAAAAACATTCACATAGCAATCAATATGTTACCATATCGGAGATAATTTGTCAAGAATAAAACAAGATATAAAGAAACAAAAACAAGAACAAAACCATAGCACCAGGAGTGCAAAACACCACAACATGAAGACCTATCATCAGGTGTTCTGAAATGGTCAGCACAATCTACATGTGGCACCTCTCTCCGATACAGATTACTTTTTAACCAAGAGGCTTAAAACAAGTGTAGTAGAAAACCAACTGAAAAAGGAGTCATATTAAATGGACTTCCAAATGTTTTGGTTTGATCTGCACTGATGAGACATAAGTTGTCGAAATGCGCATATGCAGAAAATAAATTAACAGTAACTTCGGTATTTTGTTATTTATTACCACTGGGCCGATGCCTCTGCTGGTGGACTGTTAGTCACCGAGGGTACTCACCAACCCAGTAGTCAGTACTTCGGTGCTGACCCGAAAACCGATTTTATTAAAACATGCAATATCTAAATTTTACAAAATTTTGTTTAAAAATAGGAGTATCTCCCTCGTGCATAGCTCTGTCCTTAGCTGAATTTTGGCTTTTTTATTTAGATCCCTTTGGTTATTTGTTCTCTATCAGCTTTTACACGTTTTTGGTTAATGGACTTCCAAATGTTTTGGTTTGATCTGCACTGATGAGACATAAGTTGTCGAAATGCGCATATGCAGAAAATAAATTAACAGTAACTTCGGTATTTTGTTATTTACAAAAACTCACATCCAAAGACATGGCAAAATATGTACAAGAACACAGAAACACAATAACTTTAGACAGCTTCAAAATACAGAAAAAATACAACATTAAAAAACCAAGGCACTAAATGTAACAGTGTGAACTCCCATGAAACAAGGAAATCTGGGAAAACGTCAACTCCGGGAAGACGTGAATGTGTTGAGGGATGAAATAAACATAGGCTGAACAAATCCCTGACCTAGCATCTTTTGGGGCATTAGTTTGGTCTGTTAAAAAAAAGCCCTGTACAAGCTACATGCTCGACAGTAATAAAAATGCTCAATTTTGAAATGTACACTTCATCGGTTGGTGAGGTGGGTAGATTGCTGCTAAGAAAGGGAAATTTCAGGATTAGGAAGTTAAAATCATCACGCTGTCATATAAGTTAAATGTAATACATATAAGTAAAAATTCAGCAGAATGTGACACAAAAATAAATTCATGCTTACATATAATTTAGATCTGCAATGTACCTGTTTCCAGTGACAGCAGTTTTTGTTTTTTTCCATTGGTTTCAATGTTTAAACTGAATTCACCAATGGAGGCCATCTTGGATTTCCGATAAGCACCAAAATTACAAATTTGCATCTGCTCATGAAAATTACTATGTTTTTTAATGTTGGCTTCAAATGGTCAATATGTTTTACGCCGCCGACACCGACAGGCGCCAAGTGACGGCTATACCTCGCATGGCCCTTTAGGTCAAGTGAGTTCAAAATGGTGAATGAATTAGTTGTTGGTCATACTCCTGTGGAGTAATATAAAGTTATATTTGATAACTTTGTAACATCGGTAACTACATTTGTATGGAGATAACTGATTTTCGCGATTAGGAGGTCGTGTTCTTCACCAGTCAACTCACTGATCTCTGCTATTGATTCATCCAGATTTTAAGGAAGCAATGCAGTCATTTCCCAAATATAGTCATTTTTTGCATAACACACCACCTTCCAAATTGTTTTTGTTTTAAGTAAGGGATATGTAACATTATCATATTGGTCAGTATTGAAGACATTTATTGATAAGTCATTACTTTGCAGTCATTTGTCTGTTCGGAAGAGAATATACATAATTACAAGACGCCAAATACATCGCAATTTACTTTATCTGTCCTGTCATAATTATGTATTCCACTTTGTCTTCAATTATGTTCATCGTGTTACGTCTGCTCTCAAAGTGGGTCTTAAACTAATTTCCTTTCAAAGATGACGGAATATATTGCAGTATAATTACATACTTTTTTATAGTAGCGAAGTATAAATTGGAGCCACTAATTAGATATTTTTACCCCTAAAACATGAAATTAACAATTATCAGAATCCATCTGGGAAAAAAAGAATTGATACACGTCATTATATCTTCATTTTAGTTAAATGGTAAATTTTACAATCTTTGAAATTAGACAAAAGTCTATATGTTTAGATATAAATCCATATGTTTCATTGGTAATATTAGATTTTATATTAAATTTTTAAAATGTATTGTCCCATGTCCCCTAAAGACAGGCGTCGCAATGTATTCAACGCCAAAACGCATTTGTGTATTCCATTTTTAGATCTATTTCGAAGCGGACACGACGAAAATCCGGAATGAAATTTTTTCGCCCTGTGATCGAGTTTGCCGTTAACGGGCGGATGATTTAAATTGTTTGATGTCAATAATTGGGACACTTCATCAGATTAACAATTTGCCATTTCAAAAAGTTGAAAACAATGTCTAATTTCGATGCCCCGTTCAAT
The DNA here is from genome assembly GCA_002080025.1 of Modiolus philippinarum. Classification (NCBI taxonomy): domain Eukaryota; kingdom Metazoa; phylum Mollusca; class Bivalvia; order Mytilida; family Modiolidae; genus Modiolus; species Modiolus philippinarum. The sequence goes on along the minus strand of MJUU01016239.1, from coordinate 179,216 downwards.
CCAAAATCAACGTGAACAAAGGATTATCGCAATCAGACCTTTGATCTTGATTTTTGCACTCTCAATTAATCGTTATGCGAAAAGAAGAACAAACTAAGGACTTTTGATTAATCTGAAGCAAATGTGCCCATCAAATGATTAATCACGTGACAGCGGGGCCTGTGAGACGTCACTACGTCAACATCGCGTAACACGCTTTAACACTTATGAGAACGGAAGTTGAAATCGGAAAGTAGGTCTGAATGCTTCATGATCGACATAACAACATAATTTGTAAGTCAGCTGGTTCGAAAATGTGATGGTTTGGTAAAAAGAAAATATAGACATTCTCACTATTTAGGTCTGCAAAAAGAAATTCCGGATAATGGCCTTGACCGTGACCGGAGAGGGTTCAAAATTTTAAGAGACATTTTTGGGCATAAAGTTAANAGCCACTAATTAGATATTTTTACCCCTAAAACATGAAATTAACAATTATCAGAATCCATCTGGGAAAAAAAGAATTGATACACGTCATTATATCTTCATTTTAGTTAAATGGTAAATTTTACAATCTTTGAAATTAGACAAAAGTCTATATGTTTAGATATAAATCCATATGTTTCATTGGTAATATTAGATTTTATATTAAATTTTTAAAATGTATTGTCCCATGTCCCCTAAAGACAGGCGTCGCAGGGTGAAAGAAGAGTCTCGGCCTAGTAGACCGGAAAAAATGCATGTGCGTTTTTTGATCACCTATACAAATGTGTCCATTGTAAATCTTTATTGTCATTCGGTAGCAGATACTTATCACTTTTTTCTAGCAAAGAATGATATCAAATTATTAAAAAGAGAATGTTCATGATTAAACTGATAAGTACCTGCTACCAAAATCACGATAAAAAATATACTACTCAACAAAAGAAACGATACACATTTAATTTTGTAAATATTTTTTTATTTCACAATTTAAAGTTTTTATTTTAGTGTATTAATGTATTCAACGCCAAAACGCATTTGTGTATTCCATTTTTAGATCTATTCCGAAGCGGATACGACGAAAATCCGGAATGAAATTTTTTCGCCCTGTGATCGAGTTTGCCGTTAACGGGCGGATGATTTAAATTGTTTGATGTCAATAATTGGGACACTTCATCAGATTAACAATTTGCCATTTCAAAAAGTTGAAAACAATGTCTAATTTCGATGCCCCGTTCAATCCAAAATCAACGTGAACAAAGGATTATCGCAATCAGACCTTTGATCTTGATTTTTGCACTCTCAATTAATCGTTATGCGAAAAGAAGAACAAACTAAGTACTTTTGATTAATCTGAAGCAAATGTGCCCATCAAATGATTAATCACGTGACAGCGGGGCCTGTGAGACGTCACAACGTCAACATCGCGTAACACGCTTTAACACTTATGAGAACGGAAGTTGAAATCGGAAAGTAGGTCTGAATGCTTCATGATCGACATAACAACATAATTTGTAAGTCAGCTGGTTCGAAAATGTGATGGTTTGGTAAAAAGAAAATATAGACATTCTCACTATTTAGGTCTGCAAAAAGAAATTCCGGATAATGGCCTTGACCGTGACCGGAGAGGGTTCAAAATTTTAAGAGACATTTTTGGGTACGTTCAAAAAATACATTTCATCTACGAGTTGTGATTCTCTGCTGGAAATTTAAATATTAATATTGATAAAATCTGTGTATCGTTTCTTTTATTGAGTAGTATATATCACAATACAGGTCAACCAGTGTATAGAAATATAATTAAGGTCTTTCACCACAGTGAAAGACCTTATTGTTATTCTTCGGATTATTAAGGTCTTTCCC
>MJUU01016239.1:116862-171393 GCA_002080025.1 Modiolus philippinarum | reverse complement strand
TAATTCAGATTTCGTTATGATTACAGTTCCCGTGCACCCTCTTTTTCATTTTTAACAAATAACTAAATACCGAAGTTACTGTGAATTTACTTTCTGCATATGCGCATTTGGACAACTTATGTCTCTTCAGTGCAGATAAAATCTAAACGTTTGGAAGACCATATACTCAAAGATATTTAAAAACTGATAGAGAACAAATAACCAATATGATATTAATGTAAAGCCAAAATAAGCTAAGGACAGAGCTATGCATGAGGGAGATACTCCTTAGTTTTCAACAAAATTTGCAAAAATTTAGATATTGTGAGGTTCCAAAAATAATCGGCTTTCGGGTCAGCACCGAAGTACTGACTACAATAGATGTTTTAATTATTATTATTCTTAAAAGAAATTTTAAAACTATTATCAGACAAAAAGATTCCAGCAACAAATGTTCTCCTTAAACCTATTTAAGGCAAGATAGCGCCATATATAGAAGCACAATGCAGTTATTCCTGCATGTATACAGTTAAGGTTAATGTATGTAACACAAATCGTTAAGTAATAAGGTATGTAGTTCAAATGAAGGGTACTAACAACAACACAAACAGATTATATCATTACACTGGACAAATAAACTTCAGTCAAAGAATGCAAATAACAAGGACAATTTAATGAAACAGCTTATTATAAGTCATTCAACTTAACATTTTTGTGAAGTGCTTATGCAGCTATGTGTTTGCATGATCGCAAAAGATTAGCTTGATTCTGTTTGTAGTTATTTTAAAGGTTTGTATTCATTTTTAATCGTAGTTTTACTTGATGAAATCGATTCTCAGTTGAATGTTTAATTTTTTTCTTTGCATATAAATAAGGATGTCCTGATTCTATAGAGCAGACGAGAAATCGATTCAAGTTTTTTTTTTAATTTCTTTCAGGTGCTTTATAGCCCCTGTATCAGTGACTCAAAGACCAGGAAGAGGTTGATTTTCTTGCATTTACCTTACCTCTGTTCAATTAGTTTATTTCAGTTCAAAGAGAAGTTATATGTTGCGTATTTGCAAGAGAGTGTAATCGATTTTGCGTAATATCGTTCGATGAAACGCGAGGTAAAAATTTTAAATTATATTTTTTTGTAAGCCAAGAAAGTTTTAAAATCATATCAATTTTTCTAAGAAAATCTTAGAAGAATAAATTATAAAATCAGAACAAAACTAAATTACGTAACTAATATGAAAACACGGCAATATAAAGTAGGGAGAAGATATGACCTCTCGTCCAAGTAAACTTGGAGAGCAGTCACGAGAACAGGTCTCATTTAACTTCAAGTTCACTTGGATCAAACCTAGAGCAGTTATAATTTAACTTGAAGTTAACTTGGAGAAAACTATAGAAACAGTTCTAGAATTCTAATCGGCTTCTGGTCCTAAAAATATGACCAATCCCGTTTCGTCTTTTTTAGACATAGACTTTCAGCGAAGTCTTCTTCCGCCATGACCGTTCTACCTAAGTCTGCTGTGGTCGTTCTTGTCAAGGTTGTTCTGATCATAACCGTTCTTGTCAGAGTCTCCTGTGGACATGACCTTTTTGGAAATAGAATCATCAAGTCAAATTGAATGTAAAATATTATACAGTCAAACCTGCCAAAACGACCACCTTCACTATACGACCTCCCGCTGTAAGCGACCACTTTTATCATAAGGCAGAATCGGGGGTATTTTATTCATGAGATAAAATCACGTGACCACGCCCCTTTTTGGTGAATTACTTCCCTTTATTAAAGTTTAACTTCGATAGTACATCTCAGTTCTCCGGATTATTTTCATGCTACTCCCGTCTTTTTTCTAAAAGTACTGTATTAATGTTATCTTCCGTAATGAAAAGTTTTTGTTGTGGGAATTTTAAAACATAGAACTTGTGGTTAAAATCAGTCTGTAGAAGGATTCCCCGTCACTGGAAAGCTGGGAATTAAGCATTTTCAATTCAATTTCGCCGCGAATTCTCATAAGTAAGTTTAAAAGGGACAACTGTTTATGAATCTATGCGAGTTATATTTCACCATCATATGCGGACAAATTTGCTACATATTTATCTTTGATATGTATTTTTCTGTCAAAGATAGCTCACCCGGCAGTTTTACAATGGCTTCTACAGTCAAAATGTCATGATCCCGCTTCGAATTTCAAACTTAATTGGCCGGAAATTTTCATTATTACAGATAACTATTTATGTATAGAATAGATGTGAACAATGTGCAGAATCTTGCTAGATGCGGACAAATATGTTTTTAAGTGTATTATTAGACAATTTTGCAAAATTTCAAAATCCCCCCTGTGCATTTCAACTAAACCTGGCCGACAAGCAAGAGTTACAAGATGGCCGCTAAGCAAATTAGTAAAGTACCCCTGATTCTGCCATATGTTCCCTTCGACGAATTTTGCTATATATTTTAACTGGATTCAACGGCCACCCGCAAAACGCGACCAAGGACCACCAAAACGTTCATCAAAACGACCATTTTGACCCTTTTCAGCGACCACTTCAACTATTAAGTGCAACGACTTGCTCGAAATATAAGGAAAATGTTGATGTTGTTTTCGTTCGGTATGGAAAATTTCGTAACATTAGAAGTTTTGATTTAATTTTGATTAAAGGTTTGTTTTTAAAAGGTTCTTGTTTGAAATTTTGAGCATTTCTGTGTTGATTAGCAATTACAATATTTTAATGCATTTTTTTTGTACTTTATAAAAATGTTCATGGTGCACATCATGATCACGTGGTTTATTAATTAGGACGTAAACAAAATACAAATAAGAGTGTAATACCTGAGGGTTTATTGACCATTTATATACATAATTAAACAAGGTGAGTAAAAATCAATTTCATTAATCTTTTGAGCACTTTCATAATTAAAATAAAGTTTCAAAGTGACTTCTAAACGGAAAGTTTTAGCGTTAGAGATATTGATTTATGTAAAACAAAAAGTGCACGAAAAGTTGCAGAAGAACAAGATGTAGGAAAAACGCAGATTCAAAGCATATTGAAAAGAAAATGTGAACTAATGACTGAGTTTGAAAATAATCTTGACGGGAATAGAAAAAGACAAAGGAGAGTAACTGGAAATGAGGATATAAACGATCTCTGTCTTAAATGGTTCAATGATTGCATGGCACGCAAAATTAATGTTTCTGGGTCGTTATTAAAAGAGAAAGCCCTTAAATTTGCAAAAGATCTAGATAAACAGGAATTTAAAGCTTCTAATGGCTGGCTTGATTCCTTTATAAAAAGGAATAATATTATATTTGGTACAATGTCAGGTGAAAGGGGTGATGTTGATAAAAACATTATTGACAATTGGAAAGATAAACTACCAAAACTTTGTGAAGGTTATGAGCCAAATAATAGTTTTAATATGGATGAAACAGGATTTTTTTTCAAAGATACAACCAGAAACACTTTTCATATAAAGGGTGAGGACTGCCAAGGAGGCAAAAGGTCTAAAGAGCGCATTACTGCTGCATTCTGTGCAAGTTTAACTGGGGAAAAGTTACAGCCACTTATTATCGGCAAATCAAGGCAGCCAAGGTGATTTGGGAAAATAAAATCTGAAAACGTACCTGTTATGTACAGAAATAACACTAAAATGGAATAAAAAAGATAACAGGAAACACTTACAATGGCCGAAAAACATAGCCACATGCCAGAAAGTAAATAGGAACTGCACAAGAAAAAAACCCACAATAAAAATACAAAAGACAAACATAAACAACGATAGGAACTCGGGACAGCCGGACTTGGTACCGGCACTAGCAAAAGCCAGCGGTAGGGTTAAACCGGTTTATGGGTACCCAAACCTCCCCTTTCTCTGTCCCGTTTCCCTATCGTAGAATAAACATACGAAGCATGGATGAACTCTTTAATTTTTAAAGAATGGCTTTTAAAATTTGACAGAAAAATGAAAAGACAAAATAGAAAAGTAATTTTATTTTTAGACAATGCTCCATCCCACCTTCATATTCAACTCGACAACATTGAATTAAAATTTTTCCCAGCTAATACAACGTCAGTGTCCCAACCTATAATCAAGGAATTATTCAGTGTGTTAAATCAAAATACCGAAAAAACAGTTACAGTTTCCAATAAAACAAATGGATAAATGTTCAAAAACTGGTTCAGAAATTTTAAAAGACGTAAACATTTTAAGAGCTATATTTTGGATAAATAAATCCTGGAATGAGGTAGATGTAAAAACCATTGTTAAATGCTTTAATAGGTGTGGGTTTAACTTTCATGACACTGAATCTACGGCTTTAGAAGAGGAAATCCTTGATGAGGATGACGAAGTTCCTTCTTTCTGATTTAAAATTATCACGTGACATTTTTGGAATTGACTATCACGAACTATATAACTTGGATTGTAATTTAGCTACATGTGACACAAATGCAATTGACTGGAACAAACAAGCTGGAGAGCTCTTGGGAAATCTGACATTGAAAACAGTGACCATGATACTGACAATGACATAGATGACAAATGTGACACTCAGGATACATTAAGTGATGCACATGATATGTTGTCTATGATGAAAAAGTGTCAGTTAGATTAGATAAAACCAAACTGTTTGGTTTGCTCATGGAAGTTGAGGATAATTTAAACGAAATGGTTGTGACAGCAAACAACAGACAGTGTGACATTCGACAATTTTTTAAAAACTTCCTGATGTGCCAAATTGGTATGATATAAATTTTTAAAATTTACAGAATTTTTACTTTGGATTTTAACTTTTAACTTTGACTTTTAAACATTCACTACACCTTTTAACATAAGTACCATGTGCATGTTGTAGTATTAAATAAATATATTAATATTACATAATTTAATCATTTAAAACGTACTAGACAGGTTGGGGAAAACCCCAATTGGGGTACTATACCCCAATTGAGGTATAATATCCCAATTGGGGTATATGGTTATACCCCAATTGGGGTATATTACCAGATATTTGTTAATTATATTTTAGGGGTTGAATGGCGCATCATCATACATAATAATTATAAATCTATAGGATAAGAGCTTTCGAATGATATACTTCTGTTGTCAAAAGGATAATGCAAATTTTCTGCAGATCGATTTATGATTTTACAAACCAGCTACTCTGATTTAGAGATAACATAAGATTTGAGGAGCTAACAATCGTTCTATGCTGCTTATCTAAAAGAAAACTCTTTCTACATTCGAATAAAGCAAACTGTGATAGATTTAGGAAAATATGTTTTGATTATTAAAGAAATTAAGAAGGGAGACATGTCATTTGATTTCTTTCAGAGTTTTCTCTCTTTGTCCATGTCTTAAAAATACTCTGAAAGTAGTCTGTAACAATAGTGTTTGAAACTTCAATATCTTTGCTTATTTTTACAAACTAAACTTAAATTCAACTAGATTATATTTTCACACACTCCCCGTTTCTCTTGCCTTGATATTAAACCCAGTTACAATTGCGATGATCTTTGATTTTGACAGAATCAAATATATGATTTTGCGTCCTTAAAATTCCCCTGCTGGTGAAATGCAGCATCATCAAGTAGATGGCGATATGTCATTTGATGACAGCAATCACGAAGTTTCTCATGTATAATGTTTCCTTCCGCGCCTTTGAATTGAGAAAAAATAGTCTATATAAAACTGACCAGATACCCCAATTGTGGTATAACCATATACCCCTATTGGGATATAATACCCCAATTGGGGTATAGTACCCCAATTGGGGTTTTCCCAAACCTGCTAGAACAATAATGATCTTAAAACTGACAACAAAGATTATCAGCTATATTATGAACCTTTATTAAAAGACCACCTGCTGTAAGAGACCACTTTTGCATTCTCCCCTGAGTGGTCTCTTAATGCAGGTTTGACTGTATATCTCCTGACAAATTACAAATTCACTATTTACCTTCATGTTCCCATAATATCTGAACCAAATCACTTATGCACGGTATGTAAAATTTATATTTCAGGTGTGTGAAATATCTATTATAATGTCAGTTTGGACTAGTATTGATTAAATTGAGTTGTGTTTGGTATGTTAATTATCGATTTTTATGTTCTCGTTTTTGGTATGAAAAATCTTTATTTCCATGTTCTATTTTGGCAAATTGGACATAATAAAATAGTTATGTAAAATCTCAATTTGCGTGATCTATTTGAGAAATGTGTACCAATCAAATGTACCGGTATGTTAAATAACTTATTATTCTATTAAGAGTATAGAATATTTATATATTCCATGTGCTTTTGAAAATGAGTTGGTGTGAAAAATCTTTGTTGTCATGTTCTACTTGGTAAATATTCAAAAAGAAAATATGAAATATGAACTTAATTGCATGTACTGGGTAGGACAATTTTTGTATTTTCATGTTTTGTTTGTCATGGCACATAAACGGCGAAAATAGTTGTAATCTCAATCGCGTTGAATAGAGGTTCCGTCTTAGTATTTGTTCAAAAAGGATATAATATTTATAGATAAATTTCCAAATGAATAACGAAGCAAGAGCCAAAATCATACATGTACCTTCAGAAAGCATGACAATACATTTATAAGGATTATATACAGAGAGAATAAACAAAGGAAAACGAAAAAAAAAAAAAAAAACAGTACACAAAAAGTAAAGCACTTACAGTGTGATTTCTTAAAAACAGGAGTGTCATTAGGGTGCTCCGGAAGGGTGAACATGACCTGTTTCAAATGTGACACTCGTCGTTCTGTTAGTGAAAGGTCCAGTGTAATGTCAAAGTCGGTATGTGTCAATCCAGTAATGTCTCCGGACCAATTGAGATATATACATCTTCATTTCTGATACACACCCATTGTAACGATATGTCAACGATAACAACTTTTTGAGTGACAATAGAAACAGTGATTGAACATAAGCTTGGCTGAGTAGCTTCTGAGATAGTAAGTTCGCTTTACATGCACGATAATATCGAATGAGCTGTGAAATGTAGACTTCTTATTTTGGAGATATGGGTATATTGCTATTCAAAAAAAGGATAACTGTTTTTCAAAGGAACAAATATAACAATATTCATTCCAAATTGAATATACTTTACAGATAACAAAAAGTCCTTTCAAAAGGAAGAATTTTTGGCGACACAAATATTCCTTGGCTGTGTAAATATATGACACGACGACTCGGGCAAAAACATATATAGCTGGAACAGCAGTGAGCAATAATGGAAAGAATATGTAGAGTGGTTTTGGCCAGAGCAGGTAAAAGATGTCATTACTGACCCTCACAAGAACGATCAGGATATTTTACCGAAACTTGTCAGAGCATCCAAGTCTTAAGTTCTAGGATCAAGAGCAGCTTCAAGTAGTCAAGGTTCTAGAGTGGACTTGAAACAGTTCTATAACAGACTTGATATCCAAATCAATTCATATATATTTATTTAGTTCGAACTGACAATGCTTTTGAAAATGAAATTATAGTGTAGAATGTTCTCATATAAAAAGTTATCTGTTTTAAACTGTATAATTTCCCATCAAAAAGAAATATATTAGAAAACATATATCATGGATAGAATGGCACCATATGCACATTATAATATCAAATTAATGTTAATGTTAATTGTTGTTTTTGCAACGTACCAATCTTTATTCTTTTCATACTCTATTTATTCTTTTAACAATAGTCCAAGTAAAATCATGTGATCACTTGACTTGCAAATGCGCGATTTGATAGTTTAATATACAACTTTTATCTACATATATTTTAGGTTACATTGGCACATATCAAAATGCAGATGTGCCGGAAAACGACCTTATTGCACACCATCCTTTGAGCTTCGAGGACATTCATCATGTTCATCCGTATGTTAAAAAATGCACGCTGCAGCAAATATGTCCCAACATGACATAACAAAATATCGCATATATCGACATGAAAAAATAAACAAAAAAAAATTAAAAAAAAACAACAAAATTATAAAAAAATAACAAGCTCATGGGGTATTCGGAAACAAAGGAGTATATCAAGTCAGCTTGAGAAAAGTGTTTTTTTTTATTTATTCACTCCTTATGGGAATAAAATCAGTATTTCACTTAAAACCACCGTAAATTTTACATCCCATCGACATCAGTTTGTTATTTTCTACTCCAAACCTCAGATATTTCTTGTAAAAGGAGATAATTTCCTAGATGTAAGGATATCTTTCTTGTGTCATAAATTAGCTGTGAGCCGACGTTACATTATTTACAATGTTAAAATAAACTTCCGTATCATGTCACGTCTAGAAAATGGAATTAGAATTGCAGCTCCCACAGGGAATTATAAAAATGGAGACATAAATCTGAACCAATAATATTTAACTGGTATTGATCAAACATTTTGTTTTCCTATTTATTAAATTATATGTCCATGTCAATTTAATTAGAAGAGAAGGATACAATTAATTGAATATATGGATTGTACAGTCTAGGTAGTTGTTATATTATTTGCTTCAATTCAATTTCCATTTTTTTTTGTGAACAGAAGTAAAAAATACACTAGAACCTCACATGTCCCTCCACAAAATTTTTCAGCTAAAGATGAGAAATAAAATTTGTGGTAGCTATCAACTTCATGCCAAAAAAACATTGGCAGTAATTTTTTAAATTGACAGTATACTTCTAAATCCACTGTACAGGTGAAAATTTTATGCAGAATTGGCATTACGGCAACATATTTGATTTGAAATGCATAAACAATGAAACTTTTACATATCCAAAGACGGCACACTGTAATTTTTCTTTTTTATAATTTCATATTTTAGCGAAACGGGTGGACTTTATAGCAAACAAAAAAGTGGACTATAATATTTATTTTAGAAAACCTTAGCAAAACTAGAAAAACTAGATGGACATATTTATAGCAACGTCTCTTCCTTTCGTTATATTTGACATTTTGTCCCTTCTCACAAATATGTATTTAAAATGTAGACTATTTCAAAAAGAAGCACTAGTTAATTTTTGTTTCATATGAAACGTAATCGTCTACAATAGTTAAGCCTGTTGACACTATCCAAGGTTCTTAAAACAAAAACTTGTTGAATGAAAACATTGACCGAGTTTTTGTGTTCCAAGTTGCGTCTTGACATTATCAAAGTTTTTTTGGTTGGTGTTCAAAGAAAATGCCGGGAAAGTTTGTTAACAAAAAAGACTCTAGCTACTTTTGTTTTTACTATAACTTTCTACATATATAACAATGTTGCACAGGCTATATAACTATATAACTATGTTGCACAGGCAGTAAGACAAGATGATCCAGCACTGGGGAGGTAGAAAGACGCAAAGGCATATCCAAATCAAATGACCATGAACAAGAAAGACATGGATGTAGCGTTGCTCGACAATAAGCAAAGAATTCCGCTTAAACCGGTGCTAGGGGCCGTCTTGAACTTACTATGAGGTATGACCAAAGCTCATTATGGTGACTTCAAGATGAAGAACAACAATAAAAGCGTTGTTCCTTTGCTTCTTTTTTACCTTTATTTGTAGAGACTTTGTCTCATGTGCATTTATTCCATATCCTTTTATTCATCATTGTTAAAGCATCCAAATGAGGAGCAAGCAAAGACTAAGGTTATTTCACAACTAACACATCATTACATTTTCTTTCACCATTGCTGTCATTTTATTTCTTACAGTCATATACTTCTGATTTGTAAATAAAAATGCATTATTGCTAAAGTACTCTTTGATTGGAGATTTTTCCTCGAAGTTCATTGAAGTTTGAAGAAAAATAAAATCAGTTTATCTACCATCAAAGTCATTCAAAATTTTTATCAAAATTTTCAGTGTAACCAGGGCTTTATATATGGGTTTAGTAAGGTATCTGAAAAAAGGGCTATTACAAACTATTACCTCTTTATCCCAAACGTTCATGTTCTGTTTAAAGGTAAATGTTCGCATATGTATCAAGACATTTATGTATCGACAATGAAAAAATACAGAGTAAATGTACATAAAATAAAGTCTCTACAAAAACCAGGTAGAACCAAGCTAAAAAAAAACCAAAGCTTTTATTGTTGTTCTTCATCTTAAAGTTAAGGCCTTCAACAATGAGCTTTGCTCATTCCTCATAGTCAGTTCAAGACATAGGCATGTATGTATGTTTTTATGTGCATTTTTTCTAAGTTGCTTATCAGTCTGTACATATATTTCAAGTAATAATGATTATCTAAGATGTTTTGTTATTCAAAAACTTCTACTGCCACAAACACCACGAATAGCAGCTGTGACGTTTAAAATTTTTGTTGCAACATAATATTAATTCGAGCAAAAAGGCAATTTATAGGTAATACTGTGGAGTACTTTTATTCGTGGACTTCAATTTTTGTGGTTTTCATAAATATTAAAATTTAGTGGGTACTTAAATTCGTGGTTTCAAATTCTATGCACTTAAAATCAAGGGAGAAATGCATTTCGTTGGGAACTTAATTCCGTGGTTTTTAGCGAACCACAAAATTCACAAAAATTGGAACCCCTCGAATAATAGTACTTTCACAGTATTCAATAATGTACATTGAAATGTCAACATAAAACAAATTACAGATCTTTTTGTGGAATACAAAATTAATATACTGAAGGAAAATAATTCAATCCCCAGAATTCTGACATTATGGTAAAGTAATCTGTTAGAAAGCATGCTATTTGGTTTCTTTTAAAATGTGTAAATGTCAACATATGAATAAGTGCATTAATTTTTATTATCAAAAGGTAATAATCTAATTCTAAGAAGAAAATTGTGTAATTATTGGGTATGCAATAATGTTACAGAAAGTTACAGCATGAAATTCATTAATAATTTCATAATTCAAATTCTCTTCAATATTTTCTACATTTCATAGAATAATTCTTTAATTTCTAAAATCCAGTGATATATTAAAAGAACTAACAATTAAAAAGATATAACAAAATGGAAGCGAATACCCATATTAAGTTTTATCCATTTAACACATGCTTCGAAAGTGTTACACTGCCCCCACCCCATAAAAATAACAAAGGAAAAAAAAAACACAATTAGTTGTTATTTTGAAGTGTGTCATAATACCTATGAGACATCCATTGTGATCAGGATTTTAATGACGAAAATAGTTCACTAGTAACAATTGAAAATAGATTCAAATATTAGTCTTTCTACTAATCAAAACTATACATGTCATCTCAAATACTAACAGCTAACACCGAAGAATTGCTCGAAAAGGGAACCACATCAAAAAGGTGATTTGTTTCCCAAGCTCTGAAAAATGGGTTAAAATATAGTACTTTTCCCCGGCGGATCTAATTCATACATTATTATTTATTTCAAAAACGTATACAAACACTATGATGCTGAGTAAGTTATAAAGGTTCTAGTATTTCCAATAAAAAGGAAGTAGTAGAAGTTTCATTATATTTGGAACATACAAATGTTGATTCTCCAGCAGACAAAGCCTTCAAAATACTATTTTCATGTAATTTGTAATTTTCGTTATATAGATTGTTGTAATAATACGGTATTTCAAGAGTTTGAAGTAACAAATCCAAGAGATCAGATTTTAGAATTAGTAAAGTGTATTGGGACCATATAAATCCTATAGGGTTGTACTGAACTTGTGCATGCAGCTGAAACTGAACTTTCAATCCGTGTTATCGAGTTGAATTCGACATAGATATGTAACACGTTTGTGTTGATTTGATTCTGGATGTTTTTGTTCAGATAGATAGCCCTCTGAGACATTTCAATCTGATTTCTTATGGCTTATTGAACAGATTCATTTTCCAAACAGAATGTAAGTTTTGTTCCAGAAAGGTTAGTCGTGATCAAGTACAACAGGGCAATAGTTATTTGGTGTATAAAAATGACAGCTGTGTGGTGAAAAGGAGCAGTGCTGGTGGACGAAAGTGCTTAATTATTACACGAAAGCATCACCGCATAAATAAAAGATTTAACTAATAGAGCCGAGCTTTTCGCATTTCAGTTAAAAAAATGTAGTTCTTTCAAATAATGTTTTATCTTATTTATGCTGCTGACGGTTTTTGTCCCTTTATGCATTTCTAAACAATGACAGTAGAATACCGGAGGAACAAAGCACAAGATAACATAAATCAAAGTCCAGAGACAAGGCAAAATCAAGAACACCAGAAGACGGAAGACCAGAGACACTACATGCCCACAAAACACACAACCACTACATATACAACACAAAAAACTAAAGCACTAACAGTTTGAACTCTCAAAAAACAGATGCAAAAGTAGGGACATAGTCTTATTGCCATTGCTAAATTGCTGGTACGATAATACTTATATCAATAACATTATAACCGCTTTGTTTGGTAAGAGGTCGCATTACTACAAAATCAACAGATGTAGCGTTTTGTTAGTCTTTTTTTAAATTTCTTTTTCAAAGAAATTACAAAAAAACATGTATAGAAGAAACAAATGATAACATGTCATATTCTTTTAAAAAGGTCACATCGAACATATAGTCAAAAAGGCATTAAGGATATTACAAATTTTGTTTCTTTCAAGTTCATGAAGTTTTTTGTCTCCTACGTATGATGAATCAAGCCAGCTACGAAACAACACGAACAACAATATATCACAACATCGATTCATATTTACAACTCTCAATTAATCATAAAGCAAAAACAAAATACAATTCTATTACAAAATTTATACTTGACTATCGGAAGCTTTGTCTGATATATCTTTACTATCATCTTATTTTTTTAACATGTCATTCGAACCGAATTAGTTATTATGCAAGCTGTTGACAATATTGCTAACTCTAACCAAACAATAATATTAAAAATAGTGTTAAAATAAGTGGTCCGGATTATAAAGCAAATTTGAGTAAGTGCAAAAAGAACATAATACGAAAACATCAGAATTAAAATGTTTAGTGGAAAATTCATTTACTGGTGATCGTATACAGTACGTGTGCAAAGTATATTCAGAACATCTTGAATAATTTTTTTCTTCGTAAGAATTTCTGGCTTGAATCAAAGACGAATAAAATTAAACAGAAAATATTTTGAAAGATTTTCTATCGTTCAATGACTTTTTGAATACGAATCAAACTCAGGTCAATCGTTGGTTCCTATAAGGAATTTTATACAATCTAACCGTCAGCTAAGAGCATTTTTGAATGGTAAAAAACTTAAAGTTAAGACTTATAGTTTTTGGTAACATACCCTTGTCCAAGAAGTCTTTTTGTAAGCAACCGAGCTCTATTAAGACTTGATTTCGCTGTACAAGAATAGCTCTTATTTAATTTGTATTTAATTTGACATTAGTGTTTTTTTTTGTAAGAATCGCTTAATTTTCCTCAAAAACTGAGAATAGAAAGAAAACCGGTATATGTAAGATGTGTTAAAATTTCAGAAAAATCTACCGTTCCATTCTTACTAAATTCAGAATAAAGTATGTAAAAATCAATACAAATGCTGAATCTATTACTTTAATTATCTCCCTTGCAAAAAATCTGACTTTTATGTATATTTCCATTTTCTTTAGATATCTTTCCAAAAAAAATTGCAGAACAGAAAGGGTTTAACCCACTCCCCCCCCCTCGAGTCCAGAGTATACCCAAAATTTGAGATGAAGTCCAGAGTCCATTTTATATTTTTTGAATTTTTATGAAATTTGAAGAACAAGTCCAAAATTCTACGACTTTTGAGTCTCAGGAGTCCATGGACTCAAGTCCTAAGTACGCCAAAATAAGGCCAAAGTCCCGAGTCCAAAAAGGGGTAACATCCTCATTAGATATACGTGTTATAAATAACTGGTTGTTGGGTGGCTCCTTTCCGATGACAAAATGAATATTTTTTGCTGTGTGAAAAATAATATAATTTCAAAATTTTGATCGCAATTATTTAAATAAGAGAAAAGTGAAAAACAGAATTACCTCCTCATCCTAGCGCTACCCCTTAAGTAGAATAGGGTACCATATTTTAATGAAAATTGATAACAGCATTTGAAAATAACAATTACATATACTATGATTCAAATCAGTAGAAAATCAATATTATACGATAAAATAAATAGGAAGATTTTTATTCATTTGTGTATACATTAATAAAGGTATTTCAGTGATGACGATGTACATCGGCAAAGCACGATGAAAACCAGAAAATTTGAAATTTTATACCTTAATTTTATATTTGATATGTACAATATTCAACATAACACGTAATTCCCTTGTTGGGCTGTCATTAAATCTCGGAGAATATTTTGTATTGATGAGTAGCTCTCTTTTGGCCATTGTTGTATGCTTTCAAAGATCATTATCTGGAAGAACATAATATCGCAACTTATCTCTTGTAAAATGAAAGCATAATCCAGATCAAAATATAGTGATATCTGTCAAGTTTGATATCCATTAACAAGAATGATCATCAAAACAAATCACAACAATATCGGAAAGCTGAATAAAGTATGTCGTATGCCATTCACAAATATAACAATGGGCAGCGAAAAATATTTTTTAAACCCGAAGCCAATCTCATTAGTATATATATATCACTATTATTAGAGCAGTTGCATTAAAAAGGTCGTAACGAATATTGATTTCATCATATGTAGCATTTAATTTACTTGCGTTTTAATGAGTGGTTAAACGTGGCAACGACAGAAAATAATGATCTAATAGCCCGATCAGCTCATCATTTTAATCTTTCGATAATTACCTGAATAAGGCCCAGTTAAATACGATGAACTAGTACACCTTATTTTATCTATTTATCGAATAAGAGTCAAAGGAATAGAGAATAAATTGCTCTATGGAAGGACTAATCACTATTTTTTTTTGTAACCATTTGTAAATGAGAACCGAGCCGCCAGTCTAGAAAGGAATAACCCAAGGTTTGAGGTCAACACCGGAAGCACAAAAAAAACAAAAAAAAACAAAGATATAGCATAAACACAGCACAGAAAAGAAAAATAAAGACATTTACACAAACGAGCAACAGAGACCCATTAAAACCCATGGGTGATATCAGTTGACAAAGACCCATTAAAACCCATGGTTGATATCAGTTGACAGAGACCCAATTAAACCCATGGGTGATATCAGTTGACAGAGACCCATTAAAACCCGTGGGTGATATCAGTTGACAGAGACCCATTAAAACCATGGGTGATATCAGTTGACATTTTTATGTAGAGCATGACAAAAGTATATTACTTGTTGACCCATTGGAAATCGGTTTGATCCAAATGAATTTGATAAATTACTGGATGTTTTAAAGGTTGCAAACCGTTTAGATAGTTTACAGAGTGTCTTGTTCAAGATATGACACACATTGTTAAATTACTAATACAACATGTACAGAACAATTATCTTCCATCAGTGAAATTTGCAGATTTTGGCAATAAAACTGTACATAAAACATGATTCAACTATCGCCATTTTATTCATATAGTTTGTACTGATAAATTCTTATTTCTAGTGACAATAACATTTTAACAATTAAGAAAAGTTTCGAAATAGTTGATCGCATGGCATCTTTGACGTCATCTGGTTAATTTCATGAATTGAAACATTTTATTGCTGAAGATAACACAAAATAATTATTTATTACTCCTTTGAGAGTCTCCTCTCATATCCTCGCGACATACGTCGCTCGAATATAACATCTATTATCTAAAAGTTTTCATGGCTAAGCTTCACCTTGATGTTTTCCTTAGTACAATGAACGTTCATTATACACTGCTAGTATCAATATTATATGAACTTGTATATAACTCCCTAGATATTACGAAATCGCCCTTTTCCCTGGCCTTTTTCTGTTATATCGCATTAGAAAAAGTATCTGCTATTTGAAGCAGCCTGAATGATTTTTTAATGACACAGCAGGACAGATTTAAAGTCATTTGCAAATAATTTATGTTAAGCAATGTCATTGATATACAGCATATGGAGATTATTTGGCGAATTGACACCAGAGTAACAACTTAAGGAAAGATACCACCATTCGAAAAGCACCACTCCTAAATTCCTTTGATGGAAAGATCATCATTAATTAAATCTGGAACAATACTTTTTATGAATGGAGTGAACTGCTTCAAACATTGCATTTCGTAAGATACTATTATCTGCAACAAAATAATATCGCCATCTAATCTGTTGTAAAATGAAATCTAATACCGATCAAATATAGTAATTTCTACCAAGTTTAATATCCATTAATAGGACTGAATATTGAAAACAAATCACAATAATATTGGAAAGCTGAATAAAAAACGCATACGTCATTCAGAAATCACAGTGTCAAAAATAGTACAATGGGCAGCGGAACATCTTTTTTATTTGAAGTCAATCTCATTAGAATAAATAGATTGTAAAATAGAAGAGTTATACAAAAAAATAAAATAGAACAATGTAATTATAAACGTTATTGATGTCATTCTCTTTATCATTTAAGGGGTTAAACCTGGGTAAGCTCAAAATGTTCCACTCTCGCATTTTTTCTTAATTTCAATTGTGTCCATACATATCTTATGCAATTTTTAATCAGTATTTCCCCGTTTAATTTTCTGTTTAAATTTTCATATTTATGCCTTGTTTCTTCTCATTATTTCGTAAGTTCTGAAACTGATCTCAGTGTACTAAACAAGCTCTAATTTAAAGTGTATATGATATAAAATTATTGTAAATGCAAATTTCCGTAGCATGAACATGTTTGGAAGTAAGTGTGAACCAAACCGTCAGTCTAAATTTAACGAATTATCTAAGGACAATGGCAACATCGGAAAAAACTAAGAAATAGTCATGAAATGCGTACGGCATAAGTGAAGACATGAAGACATACACACATATAAAGATAAGCAACAAGGACTCAATAAAACACCATGAGTAGACGAAACTGCTTAATGGTAACACGAAAGCATTACCGCATCAGGGATTTACCTCCGCTTCTGTCAGGTGGGGTCCCAGGGACCCAACTTTAAAATTTTCCTGGGTCCTTCTGAAGAAAATGTGGGTCCGATGATGTCACATAATTTTTTCTTGATTAATTAGTGTAAGTTTTACGTCCAGTAAGCATTATTGTGCAATATCAGGACGAAAGCCAGTTAATAAATTAAAAAAAATACACACACACAAAAAGTAATACAGGTGGAAGAGACAAAAGGGGTAAGGAGTTTTGATTGGAGGAATAAATTTCCTGCCCCTACCCATTTCAAAAATGTTCATGTAAAAAAAATGGGTAGGGGCAGGAAATTAAGCCTTCTATACACGACTCCCAGCAAGTCTGCACTTGAACAAATATTAAAGAATGGGTCTTGATACCGATCGGGATTTCGCGTTTCTGCACACTGTTTGGCTACAATGGTTCGTGGTTAGGCTTTCAGTATTATGACTCGACTAACATGCATGGACGGGGCATTTCCCTATTTACCATCTGCGGACGCATCCGGCAGCTCTGTAGTCGGAGTTGCTGAATACCAGTTCAGGTGCCGTGTGTATTTAACTTAAGCGCAAAGATACATTGCTTCATGTTGATAATATGCAAGTTTAAAAAAAAAATAAGTTTGTGGTGTGAATTGGCTAAATAACAAAGTTACTGATGTGTCTTTATTTCTCTATTTACCCCCCGCCCGAACACAAATGTCATGATGACGCCAAATCCATCCGGATGTCATGTTGACGCCAAATCAATCCGGTCATTCTGGAACTATTGTTTCTTTCGGCTTTGTTTGACTAATAATGGTAACATCAAAGGGATTCCCGAAAATGAATCTTAAGATAGAACCAAATTGTTTAGAGAGTCTCTCCCTAATCTTGAATTTCAAATAATATTCTTTCGTGGGAATTGAGCAGATTCGTGATTCTACAAAACTTGGTGCCAGATATCCTTAATATTTTAATACATTATTTGTGTCGCGTCCCGTCAGACGCATATTGTAATAAAATTTGCGTCCTGTCATTTATTTTTGCGTACCAGACGCGTGTTTTACGCGTCCGTAAATCCCTGCCGCATAAATAAAAGATTAATAGCATCGAGCTTTTTGCAATTCAGTTAATAAAAATGAACTAATTAATGTGTAATCTTATTTATGCTGCTGTTGATTTTTGTTCCTTTATGCATTTCTAATTGATGCAAAAGTAGGGACATAGTCTTATTACCGTTGCTAAATTGCTGGTTAGATAACATTTATATCAAGAGGTCGCATTACTACTAAATTTAAAGTTCGTTTTTATATTTCATTTTCTAACACATTACAAAAAAACATGCATAGAAGAAACAAATGATAACATGTCATGTTCTTTAAAAAAAAGGTCACATCGAACATATAGTCAAAAAGGCATTAAGGATATCACAAATTTTGTTTCTTGTAATTTCATTAAGTTTTGTCTCCTACGTGTGTAAATGAATAAAGCCACCTAGGAGACAGCACGAACAACAATAAATCACAACATAAATCCATATGTAAAACCCTCAATTAATCATAAAGCAAAAACAAAATACAATTCTATTACAAAATTTATACTTGACTATTGCAAGCTTTGTCTGACATATCCTTACTGTCTTCTTATTTTTTTAACATGTCATTCGAATCGAATTAGTTATTATTCAAGCTGTTGACAGTATCCCTAATTCTAACCAACCAATAATATTAAAAATATTGTTAAAATGTGCGGATTATAAAGCAAACTTTAATAAGTGCGAAAAGAGCATAATAATGTTCAGTGGAAAATTCCTTTACTAGTGTTCGTATTAAGTACGAGTGCATAGTATATTCCAAACTTCTTGAATGATTTTTTCTTCGTAAGAGTTTCTGGATACAATCAAAGACGAATAAAATCAAACAGAAACTATTTTGAAAGATTTTCTTCCGTTGAATGACTTTATGAATACAAATTACACTTAAGTCAATCGCTGGTTCCTATCAGGATTTTTATGCTATCTAACCGTCAGCTAAGATCATTTTTGAATGGTAAAAAACTTAAAGTGACGACTTTAAGTTTTTGATAACATAACCTTGTCCAAGAAGTCTATTTGTAAGGAACCGAGCTCTATTAAGACTTGATTTCGCTGTATAAGATTAGCTCTTACTAAATTTGTATTTAATTTTGCATTAATTATTTTTGTAAGAAACTGGGTCTTTTAATTTTCACCAAAAACTGAGTATAGAAAGAAAACTGGTGTATGTAAGATGTGTTAAAATTTCAGAAAAATCTACCGTTCCTTTCTTTCTAAATTAAGAATAAAGTGTGTAAAAATCAATACAATTGTTGAATCTATTATCTTAATTATCTCCCTTGCAAGAAATCTGACTTTTATATATTTCCAATTTTTTAGATATCATCACAAAAAATGCAGAATAGAGATTAATAGATACAATAGATAATAACTGGTTGTTTGGTGGCTGCTTTCAAGACAAAATGGATTTCAAAATTTTGCTTGTACCTATCGCAATGATTTAAATAAGTGAAAAACGAGGGTTGCCTCCTCATCCTAGCTCTACCCCTTAAGTAGAGTAGGGTATCATATTTCGATGAAAGCAGCATTTGAAAATAACAATTCCATGTACATCGGCAAACGAATACCGAAGCAAGAAAAGGAAAGGGGAAATTCTAACATCATAAATCCAACATCAACACGAATTGAGACAGTATGACAAAGACAAAACAAATAAACAAAAAAGAACAAGAAGGCCACAAAAATAAAGCACTAGCAGTGTGAACCCCTATAAAACTGAGGTATCATCAGGTGCTCCGGAAGGGTAAGCATGATCTACTCCACACGTGGCACCCGTCACACAAATATGTACTAGATTCAAATCAGTAGTAAATCAATATTTTTTTGATTATATGGGAAGATTTTTTATCATTTGTGAATACTTTAATACAGGTATTTCATTGATGAAGATGTACATCGGCAAACCAACAAAGCACGATGAAAACCAGAAAATTCCAAATTTAAAAAAAAAATTATATATTTGATATGTACAATATTCAACATAACATGTAATTCCCTGGTTGGGCTGTCATTAAATCTCGGAGAATATTTTGTATTGATGAGTTGCTCTCAATTAACCATTGTTGTCTGCTTTAAAAGATTTTTATCTGGAAGAACTCATCTCTTGTAAAATGAAAATATAATCCAGATCAAATATAGTAATTTCTGTCAGGTTTGATATCCATTAACAGGAGTGATTATGAAAACAAATCACAACAAAATCGGAAAGCTTAATAAAGTACGTAGTATGCCATTCACAAACATAACAATGGGCAGCGGGAAATCTTTTATACACGAAGCCAATCTCATTAGGTATAGATATAACTGTTATTAGAGGATTTGCATAAAAATAGTCGTAACCATGAACCAATATTGAGTACATCATATGTAACATTTAATTTACCTGTGTTTTAATGTGTGGTCAAATGAGGCAACGACAGGAAATAATGAGCTGATAGCTCAATTTGTTCTTCAAAGCAGTTCATCATTCTAATCTTTTGATAATTACTTGAATAAGGCCCCAAAGTTAAACACACCAAATTTTATCTATATTTTTATCGAAGTAATTATAAGAGTCAATGGAATAGAAAATAAATTGCTCTTTTGAAGGACCAATCACTATGTAGTAAATAGATTTTTTTGTAACAATATGTAAATGAGAACCGAACCGCCAGTCTAGAAAGGAATAATCCAAGGTTTAAGGTCAACACCAGAAAAAGACGTAGCATAAATATGGCACAGAAAAGAAGAAAAGAGACATTTTTCTAGTTTGATCTTTACTGCAAGTCTTTTTGTGTATTTATTTTTAGCCTTTCAGCACACATAGGGGGAGGGTTTGGATCCAGGAAAACGAGTTTAACCCCACCACAATTTTTGCGCCTGTCCCAAGTCAGGA
The DNA here is from genome assembly GCA_002080025.1 of Modiolus philippinarum. Classification (NCBI taxonomy): domain Eukaryota; kingdom Metazoa; phylum Mollusca; class Bivalvia; order Mytilida; family Modiolidae; genus Modiolus; species Modiolus philippinarum. The sequence continues at coordinate 150,534 of MJUU01016239.1, read as the reverse complement.
ATATGTTGGTCATTGGCTTGTCCTTGTCTTCTTATAAAATTTTAGTTTCTTGATATTTGGGTTATTGGATGTGGTTTGTTTCCATTGATTTATTCACTTTTTTACCTTTTTGGGGCCATTTAGGGCTTGCTATATGGTGTGAGGTTCCTCACTGTGTTGAAGACCGTACGGTGACCCCTAGATGCTTTGTTTTGGGTCGTTTTAACCTTGATATGGGATGTTGTCTCCTTGACATTTACCCCATTTCCTTTCTTTTTCACATTTACTAAATGAGGAACGGAGACCCCTTAAAAACCATGGGTGATTTCAGTTTTATGTAGACAATGACAAAAATTATATTGCTTACCGACCAATTGGAAATCGATTTAATCCAAAGAATTACGAAATCGCCCTTTTCCCTGGTCTATTAGAAAAAAAGTTTCTGTTATTTGAAGGAGCCTGAATGATAATGATGAATGACACAGCAGGGCAGATTTAAAGTTATTTGCAGATAATTTTAAGTTGAGCAATTTCATTGACATACAACATATGGAGATAATTTGGCAAATTGACAACAAAGTAACAAACTAAAGGAAAGATACCAGCATTCGAAAACCACCAATCCTACATTCCTTTGATGGAATGATAATACTTTGTATGACTGGAGTGAACTGCTTCAAACATTGTTGCATTTCATTAGATATTATTATCCGCAAGAAAATAATATCGCCATCTAGATTCTAGTAAAGTGAAATCTTATACCGATCAAATATAGTAATTTCTACCAAGTTTAATATCCATTAATAGGATTGAATATTGAAAACAAATCACAATAATATTGGAAAGCTGAATAAAAAAAGTCATACATCATTCAGAAATAGTACAATGGACAGCTGAAAATCTTTTTTATTTGAAGTCAATCTCATTAGAATAGATAAATTGTAAAAAAGAAAAGTTATAAAAAAATATAATAATGTAATTGTACACGTTATTGATGTCATTCCTTGTATCATTTTTGGAGTTAAACTTAGATAAGCCCAAAATGTTCCACTCTCGATTTTTTCTGGTATTTCAATTAATTAATAAATACATATCCGTACATATTTTATGCAATTGTCAACAAGTTTTTCATCGTTGCGTTTTCCGTTTAAATTTTAGTATTGATGTCATGTTTCTTCTCATTATTCCGTCAGTTCTGAAACTGATTTCAATGTATTAAACAAGCTCTACTTTGATATGAATAACAAAATTCCGAAGTTACTGTTAATTTACTTTTTGCATATGCGCATTTCGAGAACTTATGTATATGATATAAAAATTATTTTCAATGCAAATTTCTGTATCAAAAACATGTTTGAAAGTAAGTGAGAACCAAACCGTCAGTCTAAATTTAAGAATTATCTAAGGACGTCGAAAAAACAAAGAAACAGTCATGACATGTGTACAGCATAAAAACATAAATAAAGACACACAAACATATAAAGATGAGCAACACGGACCCAAATCAAAATCATGGGTGAGATCAGGTGCACCAGAACAGTAGGCATCAGCTTCTTCATATAAGACACCCGCCGTGTTGAACATGTCAAATCCGGTATAGCAAACATTAATCTTAACCTGTTAAAGGGAAGATCTGTTGCAATCTGGGAAATCGATATCCCATAGGAATCGTGATGTCCCACACGATCGTGATGTCGAATATATAAAGACCTCATGGTGACTGCAAGATGAAGAACAACAATAAAAGCGTTGTTCCTTTGCTTGTTTTTTTACCATGTATTTGTAGAGACTTTGTCTCATGTGCATTTACTCCATATCCTTTTATTCACCATGTACAACTTCTGGAGTGATGGCTTCAATTTATGGATAAAAAACCCTTGCTTGCCTATTTTTAGCAACCGAGATCTATCAAGGAAGTCACTGTATCGACCAAAAGCCCGTATGCAGTGAATGAATTGGGAGATTTGAAACTCCATATACCGGTTCTGTTGGAATGTTGCTACGAAGAAAAGTGAAGTTGACTATTGGAAAAGTGAAGTCATCGCCTTCGTCATGTAGCTTACTTTGAAGTCGATTTCAAGATTTGGAAGTATCTGTAGCTTTTAATTGTGAGCTCCTTTGGATACATCAGATGAAGAAAATCACCAAAACGAGGGATGTTTCGTGACAAAATATCATCTTTATAACGAAAGCGTTGGGCAAGAAATCAAGCATGAATCATGATACTAAATTCTCATTGACATGGGTGTTCGGATAAATGTATAGAAAGATATCTTTACTAAATATATATTGGTGCTATACATTTCTGAGTGGTTGAATTTTCATCGAAAATTTGGAATAGAGAGAAATATAAGAGATCTGTAAGATACCAAAAATTTCAGAAAAATCTACCCTACCATTTTTTTTTCTAAATCTAACGTTAATTGTGTAAAAACATTTTAGAAAATGAAGGGTTAAATAGTAGTTTTAGGGTGGTTTATTTTAATTTACGACTCTGGAGTTTTGTTTAACGTATCACGATTTGGATCAATGCGAATCAAAGTTATCTCACATACTCAATGTCTAGCACCTTATTTGCTTTGACTTCTGGTGTTTTGATTGTGTAGTATTGTTTTTGTTTCACTGTAGCTCATTATTTTAATCTCCTTGGACTTATCCTAAATCACAGTGATCCACAAAGGCTAGTAAAGTGATTATTTACTATAGTTCACCAACGAACTTTATTGGAGTAAGTAATCTACCTGTATTTGGCTTTATTCGTATGTTTAATATAATATATGGAATAGGGTCAGATAAATGGGAGGTTTAGGTACCATTAAACCGGTTAAACCATATCACTGGCTTTTAGTATTTCACGAAATGATATGGAGTAAATGAACATGAGACCATAACACATCTGTTAACTCCAACTGCAATAATTTCAATGAGCTGTATGGCCATTTCGGAAATTAATTCCTCATCAGCAGCACTAGAACCAAAACAAAGGAAATCCATGATTTAAAAAAATGTTTTAAATGCATAAAACCAAACGAAATCCGAATAATCAGTAATATCAAATATAGCCAAGGACAAAACAACGATGGAGGGAGTTAGAATTTATATAAATTTAGATAATAGTAATTGAACAAAGTGTACACATGAGATATTATCTCAGTGTTGGTATCAGGGTACGGCTGTCCTGAGTTCCTATTGTTGTTTGCGTTTTTCTTTTGTCTTATTTGTTTTTTGTTGTTTTTTTGCGTGTGGTTCCCTTGCAGATTGTGGCATGTGATTGTAATTTTTAGCCGTTTTATATGTTTCCTGTCATCATTTTATTTACATTTACGATGAAGCGCGATTGAATATCCCCTTGGTAGGAATTTAGACTCTGCATTAAATACATTGAATTTGTAAAAAAAATTGTTTACCATCAAATATGAATCTCGGAGAAAAAAAACACAAGAGAAATCCTATTCCTGATACCCCGGTCGCTTCCTTTTCAATTTTCTCAATAAAATAACCCAAACCTTATTACATTCTCTTCCTGAATGATTTTCTAAACAGAAAACTCATTTTATATCGTAGGAAAGCAACACTTCTTTCCAATATCCCGATTCGTTTACTTGTATTTGACATTTATCACAGTTAATGGCACTGAATGTGAGACTACCATGACCTTCACATTCTAAATTTAAATCATTCACGCGGGATTCTCGGGACTTTTCATTCAGTCGGCGATGAGATACCCATGTATCGAATGTAGTCTCCTCCACTAATGCGCCTTTTTTATTTATCGCCGACTGAATGAAAAGTCCCGATAATCCCGCGTGAATGATGAATGGAGACATAAATACCGCTATAATTTGATTCATAATTACAGAACACCAATCCCTGAATATTAAGAACTAATTGATACTCATAAGAATAACAAGAAATGATATGGCTATAAACCCATATCAAGCAATTGAATTTTTTAAAATGTAATTGGCATACGCTTTATATCAATCATGTAGCAGTGAATTCTTTCCCCCGTATATTCCGGCTTTCCGCTTGGATAAAATCCACTCACGGCGACGAAAAGACATAAATATTTGAAAAAAAATTCTGGTCTCGATTTTTGCCCTGAAAAATACTCTGACCAGCACCCGGGTTAGATATAAATAAAATCTTGCTCCGACTTTGTCCATGGAAAAATGCCTGGAACAACAAAGTTGCGTAGCATAGTGTATATCTGAAAAAAAAATTCCCGGCACGGGTGAAAATCCAAGCCCCCTTCTGAAAATCAAATGGTCCGTGCCATATATAAATAGGTTACAAAATTTTCATCAAATATATGAAAGAGTTTTCCCTTTTCGCCTTGTCAAAGTATATGTCTAGTGCTGGTTAAATGTCCGTAACCTTACTCCAAGAAAATTTATGTTTAGTGACTCCCCCAGGCCACCCCACCCGTGGGTCCTATCGTTGTATCTGTCCTCCTTTTTAGCAATTTGGACAGTTACATAGTTATTTTCATTTAAAAAATATACATTTCTGCACGGATTCAATGAAATAGAATATTAAGAACTAATTGATACTCATAAGAATAAAAACGTTGCTGACTTTTTAAATTTATAAATGTTATGTTATAAACTCAATGTTATAATACTAAATTAATCACGCTTCCAGACACGTGTATTTATGTTAACTTTAAATGACCTATTCATATATAGCTCGCTTCAGCCAATGAAAAAATTGTACTAAAGGTCATTTTCGCACAAAGTAGTTTGCATTGATTCGAGAGTGTTAAATGACATAATTTTGGAAGAAATGTTACTTAGTCCATGCATATATCCCTTAAAGATCAATACCAAGAACTATGAATAAAAAGACCGAATAGCTTGATATGGTATATTTGCCACATCTTTTCTTGTTTCTATAGTAATTCGTGTTTAAATTGAGGCATTTGAATGAATTCCAAAATGACAGCACAGCTCCCTTGAAATGTATGTTTTTTATTTGTCAGTTATGGCATGTATGGGGTGCTTGTTCATGTGAGAATTTCGTATTTGAATTCACTTTCAAAATTCAACATTTGGCTTTCTTCTTTTGTAAAAATAAACTATTTTTCTGGCAATATGTAAATACATGTATATTGCCCACATCTCCCGATTTTGCTTGTCAAGTTTTCTTACGATCAACTCGATAAGTTCCCTGTGATCGTTTATTTGTTTTATCGTCTGTTGGTCCCTTTGTCGGGCAACGGATGGCAGTGATTGTAAGAGTTCTTTGCCCGATATGCTATGCTTGTTGACGACCCTGCATCCATGACTAAATGGATACATGGATGTAGCGATGTTCAACATTTAGCAAGTGAATTCCGCTCTTCTAGTGGCCGTCTGAAACTTACTATGAAGTAGGAGTGTTTGCTGTTTGTTGAAGGCGTCATTGTGACTTCAAGATGATGAACAACAATCAAAGCGTTGTTCCATTTGCTAACCATGTATTTATAGGGATTTTGTCCCATGTACAGTTACTCCATATCCTTTTATTTGCTCATTGGATGTGTACATATTTTATTCTAAATTCGTGAAAACATTAAATACTTACAACAGATTAATATTAGATAATGATATTACTGAAGAAGAGAAAAACCTTTATATTAATCCATTATTTGTGAGCATGCATATACAATAATATAACTCATTACTAAAAATAAGTGTGATGCATTATCGTCATGAAAACACAAAATACACTAACACAGCATAACTACTAGAAACCAGAGGCTCCCTGGAGCCTATATCGCTCACCTGGCTTTCAGTTACCACAATCAAGCTAACATTGTAAATTAAACAGTTGAACTTCAGTCTCTCAAACTTTGGTAGAGCAAACAACACCATTAACTTGGACTCTATTTTAAGTCTGATCAGTTTTACTGTACTTCTTTGTTGAGCTTTTTTGACAAATTGTCTTGCTAAGGACCACTTTCGACACCAATTTTGAAGTCGAGACATCATTTGGTAAATGGCAGTCAACAACAATTATATCTTTAAGTTACGACATCAATATCTATTTGGAAACCAAATTTCATTGAAATCGGACAATGTTGAATTTTCCCACCTTTTTGTTGGCCATTTTGAAAATAGCAGTCAACAAACAATTTTCAACACTGGTTTTGCAGTAGTGACATTAATATCCACTTGGGAACCAAATTTCATTGAGATCAGACAATGTTGATTTGGCAGCCATTTTGAAAATGCCGGTCAACGAACAATTTTTAACATCAGTTTTGAACTTGTTACATCAATACCTTTTTTGAAACCAAATTTCATTGAAATCGGACAATGTTGAATTTTCCCGCCTTTTTGGCGGCCAATATGAAAATGGCAGTCAACAAGCAATTTTCAACACCGGTATTGCAGTAGCAACATCAATATCCACTTGGAAACCAAATTTCATTGACTTTTTTGGCGGCCATTTTGAAAATGGTGGTCAACGAAAAATTTTCAACACCGGTTTTGAAGTCACAACATCAATATCTATTTGGAAAACAAATTTCATTGAAATCGGACAATGCTGAATTTTCCCCCTTTTTTTGGCAGCCATTTTGAAAATGGCGGTCAACCAATAATTTTCAACATCAGTTTTGAAGTCGCCACAGCATTGCAAACATTTTATCAATTGACACTTAACCTTCATCTTCTATAGTTTTGGAAGTAAAAGATGAAAAAATATGAAAATTTTAAAAATTCTGTGAAAAAAGGCAACAACTCCTACAAGGGTTTTTGGATTATCTTCAAAATTTCACGGTTGGTAGATCTTGACATGCTAAACATTTTTGCAATAAAATCTCTTATAGTTTTTCTGATAAAAAATTAATAAAGTTAAAATTTTGCAAATTTTACAGAAAAAGGGCAATAATTCCAAGATGGGTTTTTGGATTTTCTTCAAAATTGCAGGGCAGGTAGATCTTGCTATGCTGATCACTTTTGCACCTGTCAGATTTTTTATATCTGTAATGGTTTTTGAGTTATTTGCAAAAAACAGCAATTTACCCCTATGTTCTATTTTTAGTAACGGCAGCCATGTTGTTTGGTCTTCGGACTAATCGAACACAATTTTTAAACTGCATACCCTGGTGATGCTTCAGGCCAAGTTTGGTTACAATTGGCTCAGTAGTTTCAGAGGAGAAGATTTTTGAAATTGTTGACGGACGACGGACGCAAAGTGATGGCAAAAGCTCACATGGCCTTTTAGGCCAGGTGGGCTAAAAAGAAGGGACTTAATTAATTGGGACAAGATTAAGAACAATAAGGATATAATTACTATGTGTAATTGATGAATTGATGTAATACTTTAAATGAATTTACGCACATATCAGAAATATGACATTATTGTGTAGACTGGTAGGGCTCAAAGATATTAACAGTTATATTAATTTGAAGAACTCAGGAGTGAATGTATATAACGTGAAAAGTAAAATTGTTCCGTGGTTTCTATAATGCTGCAAATTCAATTACATCAATACGTATACAGTTATATTGTTAACAAAAAGGTGATGGTTTTTATTACTACAATAATGATTAAATCGAATTCGAGCATGACGAACTTGCCTAAAGCAAGCACAAGAATCACAATTTGAAGTCTTTCTAATTTTGTTGTTCTTTTAGCACTATCGGCACTATGGACGAGCTTAACAATAGATGCAATTCCGATAAATAAATTATTACTGTTATAAAATCAATAATGTTTATGATAGTAATAATGATTTTTTCAACAATCACATAAATTGCTTGTTTATAAAACTGATCTCGTCGATTCTTACTTGGTGGTAAGTGTTTATGGTGTTTTTCAAAGTAAGCAAAGAAAAACGAGATCGAAGGTTAATCGGTCTTTGGTTCCAGTTTCTTATAATAGTCGGAAGGAAATAGCTATATTTAAAATAAGTTCTAATGAATTGGACCTTCATTATGGTGCCCTTTAATTTAAATCTATTATAGTTTCCATTTTTATCGGGGACTTGACTTCATTAGTTATTGAATGAATGAATCTTTATTGCATAAAGCATAACAATAGCTATAGCAAAATGACATAATATACAATTGTGACAAATATGACAGAGAACAATCAAAAATGTAGTTACAAAATAAAAATAGACTTATTTTCAACCAACAATGTGTAACCCCAGCTTCCATGCTGAGTTAAGAAAATTACAAAATTTCTTTGTTAAACTCATGGAATAACATGACATAAGACGTTTTAATTTGTGGATACTTGGCCTAGAACAATAATATTTTGGCAAAAAACGATACCTTAATGTTCTATATGCAGGGCAAGACAAAACAAAATGATATTCATTTTCAATAATGTTCAAATTACAACAGTTGCATATGCGCAAGTCTCTTTGTATATTATCATAACGGCCACTTTCAACATTTAACTTAAGTGTCCCACTTCGTAATTTAGTCAAAATATTAACATTAAAATCATATTCTAGATATTGTTCAATACAGAGGTCCAATTTGTATGAACTATATAAAGACAGTTTCTCACAATCAGATACACTGGCATACCAATCCTGATAATATTGATCATTGATACGACATTTGATAAAATCAAAAGATACATTAATTGTGTCCTGGTTTACCCATATGTAACCCAATTCTAAACTAAACAACAATTTTTTAACATTCGAAGCCCAATTTGTTTAACCATTTGATGCATCAACACATAATAATTTGTAAATATCATACACTATACTTGGCTGTTCATTAATTATACGTAACCAATATTTTACAATTCTATACTTTCTCAAAATACACATAGGTAGGTGACCAAGTTCACCATATAAAAATACTAATGGTGTAGATTTACCAACATTTAGAACATAACGACAAAAGCAATTATGGACTACTTCTATATCGTTGGCCCGATGAAACCCCCATATCTCAGACGCATAGTTTAATACTGATCCAACCATAGTATTGAACAGGAAACACTTCTGTTTTGTTCCAATAAATACTCGTTTAAAAGAATTCAATAGAGACGAAAGTGCACGAGCTCCTTGTTGTGAAATCCTCTTTTGAGTTTTATCAAATTTACCATTTGAATACAACAGCATTCCTAAATATATATACGAGTCAACTATTTCCAACACATCTCCATTAAAAAAGAATTGATTGTTTACTGGCTGCCAACCATTACGAAAGACAACTACTTTAGTTCACCTTGCTTGACGCCAAGAAAGTTTTCAAATGAATCTGATAAATTCCCATTAGTTCTTATTCTTAAACGGACGGATTCATATACAGCTTTTATAATTGCAATAAATTTTGAACTAACACCATTTTGTAAGAGTTTATACCAGAGTATTCTTCGTATCACTTTATCGAAAACCTTTCGAAAGTCAATAAAGGCAGTATACAATTTGGACTTTTGCTGTAAGAGATGTGTAATAATGCCATGTAAAATAAAGATTGCGTCGATTGTAGAACGTCCAGGACGGAAACCAAACTGGTTGTCTATAATCTTCTCTTCGTCTTCGGCCCAATATACCAATCTATTCGTTAAAATTGACGTAAACAGTTTTGAAAGAACACTAACTAAAATAATAGGACGGTAATTATTCGGATCTGATAAATCTCCACTCTTTGGAACGGCAATAACGATTCCTTCAGACCAATAATCTGGAAATATTCCACTTTCGAACATGTAATTGAAAAGTACTTTCAAAATTGGACTAAAAAAGTTAGGACTAGACATAAATATCTCACTAATTAAATTGTCATTTCCAGCACTTTTTCCTGGTTTAAGTTTACGTATAGATCGAATTATTTCCTCTTCAGAGATTTCATTGTCAAGCGTTTCAATGTTAATATCATTTAAAAAATCATTATTGTTTATTAGATCGATAACTTTATCGCAGATATCAGGGGGATTCCCACCGAGCAAATGTTCAAAATGGTGTAGCATTAAGTCACTGTCAACAGGACAATTTCGTTTATTTCGTGTTTTAATCGAATTCTAAAACTTTCTCGGGTTGGTCTTGGCAACTTCACAAAGTTCACGGCCTTTCGCGTGTTTAAAATTTGTACGAGCAAGTCTTTTGGTTTTGTTATATTTATTTCGAGCTAAAATGTAATTTTGGCGGTTAGCATCTGTACGATGACGTTGGTAAATATTACGAGCTGTATGAAACTTCAGTTGTTCACGCTTACAACTTTCATCAAACCATTCATTAGTTAAGAAATTTGTAGCCGGATTTCCAATAAGTACTGATTTTCCAAATACTGCAAACGCACTATCGTATAGCACACGGCTTATTTCTTTCACAACATTATTAACATCATCAATATTATTAATGTTTTGGACCAAAGAAAATAACAGTTCCTCATGCCGTGACAAATGTTGAATATATTCCCCATTTCTGGACGAATCCAATTTAAGAAATTTATTAGTTCTCGGAATATTATTTATCTGAATTTTATCAGGAATACATATACTATAAGATAAAGGAGCATGGTCAGAAAATTCATTTATATCTAATACATCGAAATCCGTTAATAAATCGTAATTATCGGGGGGTATAAGCAAGTAATCGTTCACACTTTGACCTGTAGATGAACAAAAAGTAAATTTACCATCAGAATCACTTCCGAGTCTACCGTTTGCAATAGTAAAACTAGTATTGTAACACATCTGTATAGGTTTTCGACCAAACGCATTTACAACTTTGTGCATCGATTTTCGTGTAGAAATAATGGGTATCACATCGGGCTCAACAGTATCAATAAACCTATCTAAATTATCACTATCTAGAATATCGGACAATTTACCTGTTCGACTATTCATATCACCACATGCAAGTATAATACCTTTATCTGAATATTCAAGAATAATATTTTCAATATCATTATGAAAATCATTATCAGTTATCTTATAATAATTAGACCTCTCATGTGGAATATAAGAAAAACAAACAAAAATATCCTCAGTCATGTTAAAAAAAGTTTTTACAAAATTTAATCAACACAATACCGTACTCAAGTTCTTTTTCTACTATAATACCAGAATGTATATAATTTTTACAATATACAGCAATACCTCCTTCAGTTCTTTGACCTATATTTTTCTTTCTATTTAAAAAAGTGACTTTATGAAAATCATCTATATCAAGGAATTGGTTATCTTTTAACCATGTCTCACATAAAAATAATACATCAAAATCGTTTATTAAATCAAGAAAATCGAAATCGTCATAACATGACTCTAAACCGTTAATACTCCACGATAAACATTTAAGTACATATGGTTGCTCTCTGGATGACCGCTATTCCTTATACTCTCGTCCGCCAACAAAGATTTTGTCTCTAACAAAGTACGCCTTAACATCACGGTCCCTCAATGTCTTCATTGTAGGTAAAAGTTCCTTTCTTCGATTTTGAATTTCAATCGGTAATTGCTCCGATATACCATAAGACGAACCTTTTAAAATCTTAGAATTCTTTCGCACGAGTTCACGTTGGGCAAGGGATTCAAATTTCACTAATATTGGTCGAATTTTCGGACCCTTTTTACCCAAACGATAGGCATATGATAAACGTATTTGTTCAATGTTGTCAAGCTTCATTGTATCTTTACAAAATTTCAAAATTACATCTTCACATTTTTCTTTTTCACCATCACTTTCCTGAATATTGTAAAATATCAAATTGTTAGACATTGACTTTATTTGGACATCGATTAGACTTTCCTTTAGTTTATCATTTTCATTTTTCATATCAGCCATATGCTCACGAAGATCATTTTCAAATTTATTGACATCTTTACTGTTAGCTTTTAATGACCTAGAAATATTTTTCACCTCAGTTTTAAGTTCCGTTATATCAACTTTTTGTTTGTCATAATCGTCACTGACGAGTTGAGTACACCACTCTACCTGTTCTAAGCGATCATCAAGTGATTTAGTATTTTGTTCTAAATGAAAAATTATGGAGTTCATTGAAGTAACAAGTTTATCTATTTGATCAATTTTATTTAATCTCTCTTGAAATACGTCCATTCGTTTAAAAAGTTCATCAACCCACGGTGGTTTCTGCAACTGGTTTTGTGACTGCATAATTGGCGAGATATGCTGCATAGCAGAAGGGGGGTGCATTCCCGTTGGACTAGAGCAAAATTGCTGTTGCTGGGTGAATGGAAACGAAGGTCCTTGTTGATACATATATTGTATGTCAGCCTGGTTAAATTGTGATTGATTGTTGTTATTATTCATGGTATTATTGTTTATTGTCTGTTTTGAGGACACACTATTCGAACCGGTTTTTGTATCAGACGGTTTGTTTACATCAGTTTGCACACCCGAATTACCCTTGTTTTTCTTCTTAGGTTTCTTTTTTACTGGATTTTTACTTTCGGAATCATTAAGTAAACTAATGTCTTTTCTTTTGGCATTATTTGCAGACATTATAGCTTCGAAATTTGTAAATATTCAATATATTATGCACTAGGGTCAAAAATACGTCTGACCACCATATTGTCACATTACATTTATTGGGCATTATTTAAAAAAATCAATGATTTTGTGTAATAACTAATTCTGATATTGGTATAACGAAGTCATTAAATAAAATCTTTGTGCAAGAATTAGAAATTACCAAATATCAAATTTGTGTGCCCTTCAATTATTAAAAAATCTAGTTTTAGATATAAAATAACTAAATACCGAAGTTACTTTGAATTTACTTTCTGTATATGCGCATTTCGACAACTTATGTCTCATCAGTGCAGATAAAACCAAAACATTTGGAAGTCCATTAACCAAAACGTGAAAAAGCTGATAGAGAACAAATAACCAAAAGGATCTAACTAGAAAAGCGAAAATTCAGCTAAAGACAGAGCTATGCTTGAGGGAGATACTCCTTAGTTTTAAACAAAATTTTGTGAAATTAAAATATTGCAAGTTTAAATAAAATCGGTTTTCGGGTCAGCAACGAAGTACTGACTACTGGGTTGGTGAATACCCTCGGGGACTAACAGTCCACCAACAGAGGCATCGGCCCAGTGGTAAAAAATAACTAAATACCGAAATTACTGTGAATTTACTTTCTGCATATGCGCATTTCGGCAACTTATTTCTCGTCAGTGCAGATAAAACCAAAACATTTGGAAGTCCATTAACCAAAACGTGTAAAAGCTGATAGAGAACAAATAATCAAAAGGATCTAAATAGAAAAGCCAATTATGAAAGAGACACTATGTATAGCTGTTATAAGCGAGTAGAGCGAGTCTAAGAGGATGCGTAATTTTACTTGAATTTCCAATCGAAGGAAGTGCTTTTAAATATTTACAATGGCATAAATGCACCTGATAGAATTTAAAAAAATGGCAATTTGATTATTCCCGCTCCTGTTTCCTGACTCTTTTCATGCCCTACTTCCTATTTACCGACTTGATTTTTCAACATTGTTTGTCAATTGTAGAAATTTTTCGGAAGAGTTTTAACAGTTGCTACCATTCTTTAAGTGTGCTGTTGGCATATAAATAAACACGTATTATTTTCTTCACTAGCACTTTAGGAAAGTTATTATACTGGTTTTGTCGGAATAAAAGACAAAGAAACCAGTTCGTTTTTTAAGTATGTCCTTCCTATAGATCAGGAGATCAGCAATTGTTGAATTATATTGTGAGTTTTGTTTGGCCCGTTACGAATATGAAGCTAGGGAATTCTGGTAAATCATCAAACAAAATATAGCTTCTATTTTATAGGTAAAAGATTACTGACGCAAGACTTGCTTTATGGAAAGGTAATACTTGTATACCATCTAATTTCTCTAAACCGACCTCCTTTGTTTTTCGACATCTTTTATTAGTTGTAAAAAAAATTTGGTAACAGTTTTCTCAGTAACTAATAATCATTGCTGCGTAAAATTTTATATGGTATGGCTGTTTGAAATGTTGTCCCACATTGCAACTAGCGAAATAAGGTTTGCAAGACTTCCTGTTTAATAAGTTTCTTAATTTATCTCAGTAACTACTAATCACTGCCACTTGAAATTTCGTACGTACAATGTCCCATCTCGATTTTAAGTACTGTTAACCTTATTTTGTCTCATATTTGACACCTTCTAATGCAATGGGAAGTGGGGGTATCATTTTGTGGCCCATCATGCCACAGTGCCTCTAGTTTTAAAATGATTTATACCACATGATTTTTCTCAACTCCGGTGATAATAAAACAAGTACGAATTTTGAAGTTTATTTAGGCTCTAATAAAATGTAAATAAACAACGATATTGAAATAGTGACTACTTAAGGTACAGAACTGATGCCTTACATGTTGTAATATTTTCTTAAAAAATCAGATTCCAAACGAAAAATAAATTTAAAACCAGCATCACAAAAACATAGAGGATTTAAAATATAACGCCAAAATTAGCTTCAGTAAAAAATACCATACATGCTTAACGGACTTGTAAAAATCATGAATTAAATGGTGCACTTGTAGATACATTGTTGATGTTCATTCCATTTTAACGCATCTTTTGCTTAACGGATCCCTTCAACATATCCCCCAGAACTAGAAATCAAGGTAACGACAGAAACCTCTAGATCTAAATCTGTTTTGGACTAACATTACGAATTCGAAAATGGTCATCTTAATACTAGCATTTACGAAAAAAAGCACGATTTTAATTTCACAATCAACAAATTGATATTTTGCAGATTTCTAGACAAAGTATTCTCTATGACCGCCGCATAAATCAAGGCGTAAAAAGTCCGATAATGAAAAAAGGTTCTTCGATAGATATTAGTCCCTAGTGTTAAAATCTGAAGTTTCAGTCCGCTGTGATTCAAGATTTATGATTAATTTTTACTTAATGCTAGGATGAACAGTACTGTCTACGACTTCTCAAAAGCAATTGATGTTGAGTTGTTACCGGACACTTAAGCTTCCGCAATGGAAAGGGGGGGGGGCTTAGCGCGCCACAAAACCGGTTTCGCCCAACATTTGTTTTGCTTGTAACATGTCAGGACCTTTGCAGTTTTCAATTTTCCGGTAGTTTTGCACCCATTTTGTCTATTTTGTCAATTCTGTTCGCTAATTTAATTAGTACCCCAAAATTGAATTTTAAATGAATTTGGACCAAAACTTTCCACAAGGGATTCCTTAAAACTTTGATTGATTCTTTTATCAACGTAAAGTCAACTTTTGAAATAAATACCCTACAAGCTGTATACATGTGAAAGCAGCGTTAAAATAAACATAGTAAAGGCATCGTCAGAATTGACTTAATGACATTTATACACCCTACATGCTGAAAAAGCATTGTCAAAAATCAATTCCAGAACAAATACCCTCAAGGCTGGAAAATTGAATTAATCTTATATTTTGAAAAAGCAGAAATTTAAAATTAATTCAATTTGAAACCAGACTCTATATCAAAAATCTGAGACACGGTTTTGTTGCATTTTAATGGATCTTTCAGATAAAGCAAACATAATTCAGCTATCTGTAAAGATGTAAAAGTTATTTTCTTTTTAAAAATATCACCTCAAAAACTCAAATTTTTGCCAAATATGGTAAATTAGACATTGAGACTTAAAAGGAATACTCTTGAAATGAGCATTAAGATTCAATTAAATCATTTTCCTTTAATTTGATACCTCCATTGTCATTGTATCTTTATTAAAAACAACGTAACAGGCTTTTAAAGTCAGGGACCGAACATTTTCTTCAGAAGACTGTTGTGCTACTTTAAAGATCAATTCATACTCCTTTTTTCATATTTTTTAAGAAACAAATGCAAATAGAATCAGCCTTTCCAAACAGTTTTGTAAAATTCTACAGTTATTCCATCAATTCCATGTGAATTATTTAACTCCAAACTAAATTCAAATATTGTTTATTTTGACTTTCATCATTATCTTTACATTACATCAATGATTTTAAAATTATGATACCACTTCTTATAGCCATCTATATATTGCACACACAACGACATATCTCTCTTGATTGCGTGTCTTATACCAATTTGTAAAGTTTTTTTTGTGGCTTCATTCTTAACAAATAAACGATGAAACATTACGGCAGTTGATCTGATTTACTGAATAAGAAAAAGAAGGGAAACGGGGAATGTGTCAAAGAGACAACGACCCCAAGGGGAGCAACAACAACTCAAAGCCACCATAAGATCTTCAATGAACGGTGAGGAAACCCCACATCCAACGGTAGGTCGGAGTTGGCCCCTAAATAAAAGAGTAATCAAGTTCAGCGAAATAAGCATCTTCCTAGACTCCGATAGACATAAAGTGAACTAACTAGAAAACAGACAAGACACACAAAGGCTTAATAAATTTCCTGACTTAGGACAG
The DNA here is from genome assembly GCA_002080025.1 of Modiolus philippinarum. Lineage (NCBI taxonomy): Eukaryota > Metazoa > Mollusca > Bivalvia > Mytilida > Modiolidae > Modiolus > Modiolus philippinarum. The sequence continues at coordinate 134,226 of MJUU01016239.1, read as the reverse complement.
GCGCAAACCTGCTGCGGCGGGGTTAAACTAGTTTTATTGGGCCCAAACCTTCCCCCTATAGCCAATGTGATAAATAAAAAAAACGATCGTAACAACAGTAAAATTCAGTTGGCAACAGGACTGAGTCAACTGTGAAAAAAGAAACTGAAAGAACTAAATATACGGACATAAACATGAAATCACAAAAGACTACTAGCAGTTAACTGACATGCCTGAACACCATTTTAAACCCGAGAAACCATAAATAAGTACTTCGAAGGCTGTTTTTACGACAACCAAAACGTTGAAAACTGACAACAACGGGTATGTTGAATCACTATTCTCCCAACACATCTCTATGAAATTATACAGTGAACATAATGGTGAACTGAAAACGTTTTTATTAATAATAAGACAGAATCAGAAGATATACTAGAGAACGTGCCATTAACAATAAATAAAAACAATGTAAAAATAAATGCTCATTGTAAAATCGGCCAGGAAATAAATTAACGGTGGTACAATTTCGCATCAGAAAAATATACCAACTGCAATCCAAAATGGCTTGTAACTAATCTTAATCAAGTTTACAATTTGCGCATAATTTATAGAATATAGAAAATATCGCCTTGGGAACTGACGTAGCTATTGAATCGCTTGGCTCTATCCAGATTTTATCCGAGGTACAAGTTCGAATTGAATACCACTTTGCAAGAAGAAAACTGCCAATATGACTAACCTGAAGTAAAGGTTTCTGATAATTATCATGATATAAGTTGCCTAAGTACTGCTATATCAATAGTATACCGATAATTATGCGCATACTTCTTAATGGTTACATTGAAGACGTAATTAATGTAGTGATGGAAATGCAGATTATCATGTATAAAAAGGGTTCAACAGTCTGTAATCTTCATTTTGCGCTCTTATACCAATGTTGAAAGGCTCGTGTATTTTATATACATGAATGATGAATGACTTCTGAGTCGTGTTCAAACCGGAATACATTTCTGATACTATATGAAAAAAATCTATACATCAATACATTGAGAGGAAATCTCTAATTAATCAACATTGTTGAGCTAAGGGTGGTTTATATTCAATCTGTTGTAGCGCTTCAGATCAATTGTTTTCGTCAATTAAAATTTAGTTTAAGACTTGTCATGTAAGAACAATTATAAATGTATACTTCAATTTCATAAATATGTGGTATATATAGTCTCTAACATTGTTTCCAGTTTGTTACGTATATTTCTCACATCTAGATAGTTAAATTTTCACATTTTAAAATTCGAGGTTTACCGAGTACTTTAAAATGTGAAATTTTAACTATCGAGATGTGAGAAATTATCGTAATAAACCGGAAAACAATTAGAAATTGTTTCTCTAATTCCTCCTCAATTTATTGATCTCCTTAGTATGCCGCCATTTTGTTGCTATCATCGTTGCTATGTGTGTCAATGCGCCATTCATTGAAAGGGATGTTGAGCATAATATTTTTGATAGAAATGTCAAATTATCAATTAAATTATCTTAAAGTTATCTTAGTTATAAAAATGCAAAAGCTATTTCGCTAAACAATGATGCAGGTGTTAAATTCTTCAACATCCGGTTGCACTATCGCTAGAACCTGACATGAGACATCTACATGATTGACCAATCGCCGACTGAGATAAAATTTACACACATGTTGATTATTATTTCAATAACCAATCTATCAGGAGGTGTTTTAATATGCTAGAAATTACAGAAATTTTTATTTCAATAGATCAAGAATCCAGTCACTCCATCCCCATGGTTTTTGAAGAGATCGTTTCCGCCTTCAATTACATGAGAGTTCCTATCTCGAAAGTCCCGAGACTAGTGTTAGGAAAACAGGCAGACCAGGGTCAATTTTGTTCGCAGCACCACCTGACTGCCTGTAGTATTCTAATCAAACTGGAAAGTGTTGAAGGTATGCTCTAGATAAACAAGCCTTACCACTATTTATTTAATGTATGGATTAGGTTTGGGGTCTAAAGAGTGATTCATAGCTTACCATAGCAACATTGTTAGTGGATGCGGGTGTAGATGACAGTGACATTTATAGTGAATAAACAAATAAAGGGATATGGAGTAAATGCACTTGGGACAAAATTCCTATATACATGGTAAGATTAAGCAAATGAAACAACACTTTCATTGTTTTTCTTCATCTTGAATATTTTAGGAAAGAATATGGAGTAAATGAACTCATAACACATATGTTAAATCCAACTGCAATAATTTTAATGAGCTGTATGGCCATTTCGGAAATTAATTCCTCATCAGCAGCACTAGTACCCAAACAAAGGAAAGCAATAATTCATCTAAAAAAATGTTTAGAATACATAAAACCAAACGAATTCCGAATAATCAGTAATATGAAATATAGCCAAGGACAAAACTACGATGGAGGGAGTTAATCTTTCGGTTTTAGAATTTACATAAATTTAGATAATAGTAATTGAACAAAGTGTACACATGAGTATTATCTTATGTACAAGTACAGCACATCTAAGAAAAATTAAGATCATACATTGAAGTCAGCATGAGGCCTTCCACAAAGAGCAAAGACTCTTACCTCATAGTAAGTAGCTATGATTTAAGTGGAATACGGGACTTTCGAGATAGGAACTCTCGTGTAATGGAAGGCGGAAACGATCTCCTCAAATACCAGAAAGAAGGATAACTGGATTCCTGACCTATTGAAATAAATATATATACTACCTAGGAACAAACTATCTATGAAATTGAAGTGTTCTTCAAAAATTGTCCTACATGACAATTTTTGGACTAAATTTCAATTGACGAAAAACAATTAACCTGAAGCGCTACAAATAGATTAAATGTATATCACCCTTAGCTCAACAGTGTAAATTAATTAGTAATTCCCTCTGAAAGTATTGATGCATCGATTTTTTTGCATAAAACTAATTTTCCGTAGTGAACACGACTCAAAAGTCCCGTATTCACTAGCTAAATGTTGAATAACGCTACATCCATCCCCTGTTTTACATTATTTTTGTCATGGATGCGGGGTTGTCAACAAGCGTAACATATATGGCAAATAGTTTTAATTCAGCATTTCCTGGCTTGAAAACATTCAAGATAGAGCATGTGCAGGGTTAGTGAACTTCATAACTTATATAAACAGTATAATACAAAATACCATTATGTAAATTGAATAATGGTTAGGAATTATCATTTGATAATACGTTTAACCATTAAATGTATACAATATTTTCTGTGTGAAAATTTGACTGTTTATTCGTATTTTAAAAGGACATTGTGCAGAGAAAATAGACAAAAATACTACTTTTCGAATTTATACTTTAATAAGCTAGATTTCCCGCCAAGTTTTACCCTTTTCCCGTGGCAAATAAAGCTCGTTGCTCCGGTTGTCACGTTTACTTTATATCATTCTTCGTTTACTTATTTTTAACTTGATTTACTTGTTCTTGTCATACGCTAACTGGACATAAAACTCTTAACTTACAATAACAACTTTTGGCCACATGCAATTTTCTTATTCAGACGTCAAAATTGTCTTAAAATAATTTGACCCTTTTGAACAATTGAACATCATTTTGAGAAGAGATACATTCATATCAACACATCTTTTACCAAAGTATAACAGAACAAAATTGCCTTCAAGATCCATTCGGTTTATAACAACAAAAATGGTGCATTCAATTCATAGTAACGTAGATTTTTTTTATTTGAAAGATACTTACAGATTTACTCAGCCCATGATACTTTTCCCCTAATGTAAACTTCTGTACGTTTCGTTTTTCTCTGTTTGTTCTCTGGTACATTGATTCTGAACTATAATCCACATTTCTTGCTACAAAATATAAGTGAATAATTTAATTTAAATATTTTACAATATAATGACGGAATACTTCAAATATTTGTTATGATTAAGTTATTTGTTGTTATTCAACCATTTTTCTACAATTTTTATCTCCTTTTTTAAATATTCAAATTATAGTCCAAAAGACTGGATTCAACTTAAATGCACTTTTCGTCCTGCATTTATTTCTACATCTGACTGTAAATCGTGTCCGTTAGTCTCGTTTCATTTTGGAATATCTGGGTGCATCAACTAAACCTCTAAGTCACATATATGTAAAATAAAACAAAAATCATTCCATGTTTCCATGGAAATCGGGTACTAGAATCGTTTGCTGCAAGCATGTCTGCAGAAACGAAAACAAAGCTTGCTCATTGGTCAGAAGTTCCCGCGTAATACTGGTGCTAAATGATGTGCGTCGTCCCCGTAATCCCGCTGATTTGCACATCGATATAAACCATTCGAGTAGACATTGGAAAAACTTGAATTTAACTATGAACCGATTGCCTCATATATTTTTACATTGTCATTGCCTTCAATGTAATCAGTTTGCGAAATACAACCGTGGACAAGTAAGGGACGACAAATACTCAAACTAGCTACATTGGAGTCAACTGGTATAGGGAAAGGCAATCGTTTCTTTATTCCGGGTTGCCATGGTAGCTTTAGAAATCCGTCAAACTGTATTTTAAAAAGGTCGGAATCTGATCCGATCAGCAGAATTTCTCTGGTATTATTATCTATCCTGAGGGCTTCCGGATATGGGAAATGGGCATAATTATATATCTAGGGCCCGAACACTAATGAAACTGTTTTGCCGCAGCTTTAAACCAAAGATTGGTTGAAAATTTCATAAAATATCGTGTAACAGGTTGAAATTTAATATTTTGATATAAAGCATCTTTTACAATTTATAAATGTATCCATACACACGGGTATGGATTCGTTGCTCCTAGGGATGCCAGTATGATTTGTAAAACTAATTGTTTGTATATATATTTGTCAATGTAGACAATACAGTACAATGAGGTGAGCTTAGCAGGGTGTAGTACATTTTATCCCAGATTAAACAATCATTCCAATTATTTAATTCTTTGTTACATACATAAAAATGTATATATATGACCAATAAATGTATTGATGGCTATAAACCGGGAAGCTTTTTAAAAAAAGCTTAACTTGTTATACTTATGTCATGAAACATTGGTGAATTGTTATTATATCGTTAGATCTCTGTGGTCACATGACGAGACTTACCGACCCTGTTCTGCATCAGACTGTAATATGTGAGAGGTATTTATAGTACTGTGTACATTCCTGTAGGGGCAATATTGCTTTGTCGTTTAGATTAACGTGGAAAAGTCGTTCTCACAGTCCCATTGATATTGATAATACCGAAAACTTAATGATGAGAATGGGTGAAATGTGCAGGAATCATGCAAATAACAATAACTTAAAATTCCTTTAGTAAATGTTTGTAATCAATTTCTGATGGTTGGTGGTTTCTATTTATGATAAAGCTAGCGATAGCGTGACCATCACAACAGCAGGCAACAAATACATCTGTTAAATGGAATTTGATTTGTAAACTGTAATTGTGTAGCTAAAATATAGGAATGTATCGATTGTATTCTGCAGAATCTCTTATTGTTGTAGATATTAATGATGTTTTCTCCCGGAAATTGCACAAAAACATGTATTTTCAGAAGAAATTGCTACATTGCTTTTATTTTGTTATGATCACACTAACATGGCTATCTTGATATATGGATTCCAAACATTTTAATTTTATCTTCACTAAAAAAAATGCCATTTACAGAACTCAGATTTATTGCGATTTCTTATCTTGCTAATTTATTACCACTGGATTTATGTCCCTGGGAGCAAACTGCAGGTGTACGACATTTAAAAAAAAATGCGATACCATAACGTCAACAAATGTCTAACATTATTTAGTGTTTAATGAGCCTCTAAAATTCTTTTGATGTATTTTTCCATTTTTTTTTTATAATTTTATCTGAATTAAAATATCAACTGTCGAGATACCAATTAAGTTAACTGCAGTTATAGTATTCCGTTTTCTTCACTAACTTTCCATACTAGTGAAAAAAAACTTGGTTAAGGGATGACCATTTGATTTTCGGGGGGGGGGGGGGGCTTTGGCAATTATTTAAATAAATAATTTAATCTTGATGCCAGTGAAAAAAATATTCTAAACGTACTTGTGATATAAAATAAATAATCTAATAACGATTTGAACAACGATTTGGACATCAAATGGTCGTCCTCTTAATCACTGTACATTTGGTTTTTAAGGTTACTGATGTCACTTCAGTGCCGACCGAATCAAACCATGTCGAATAAAAAAATATCATTCATGCAAAAAAGAAGAAACAGAAACAAAATCAAATGGGTCTAACAAAAACATCAAATAAGCTAAGGACAGAGATTTGCACAAGGGAGATACCCTACATTTAGCCACTGCCACTTTTCAAAAATAATTCTTTTTTTCATACCATAATAGAAGTACTGGCCTATTCGACTGGTCAATAATGCCGGGACTAACAGTCAACCAACAGAAGCATTCACCCTCTGTCATTGTATTGATGTCACTGTAAATTTGATTCTCCATAGAGCCAGTCCGACAACTCATGTCTTTTTGTGCAAACGGAAAACAATAAAAACTAATCGACCGTGGTGAATATCAATAATATTAATGTCACGAGTGCCGAACAACGCAGGATTAAACGAGTCTTGGAACTTGTTCCAAAACGAGTTTAATCCATTGCGTTGTTCGACACGAGTGACATTATTATTGATATTCATCACGGGTGATTAGTTATACTTATTATTATATAGATTTTCAAATCTATAAACAGATTTTGGATGCAATTGTATGGGGATTATCTTTTTAATATCAATGCGCCATTTGTTTACATTGACGATAATTATGTGACGTCATTTTCTAGAGTGAAAATAAATTGTTTATTTCACTGAGTGAAAATATGAGATTTATTTGACTGAGAAAAGTCACCGCTATCTATATAATAAAACATAAGATATGTTAGGAGATAGTACGAAACCTCAACTGGTGGTATAAAGTAAAGATGTGGACGAAATGTGTTTTGCGTTCACGGACACATTCCTCCGGATTGCATTCCAACCAAAAAGGTTCCCATAAGAAATAATGATAAACCCTGATTTAACGGAGAATTACGGAGAGAGATTCGTAAAAGAGACCGGTTCAGAAAAAAATCCATGAGAACAAAAACGTGACTGTGATATATTAAAATATAAACAGCAGAGAAACAAAGTTAACAATCTCAAAAAAAAAATAGCAAAAGAAAATTTTGAGAAAAATCTTGATAATATTATATTGGAAAATACGTCAAATCCCAAAATGTATTGGAAAATTATGAAAATGCCTATTAAATCGAATAAAGGATCCATTAAAAAATATAATTCAAGATGAAAACTTTGGCAATATTATATATGAAGATAAAGAAAAATGTGAACTTTTAAATAAATATTTTAGTTTAATATTAACATTGGATGAGGAAAATGTCCCGCTTCCAAGTTTTGAAAATAAAACAGAAAGCACATTAGATAATCGAAACTGTAGATCCAAATAAAGCTTCAGGCCCTGATATTATTAGTCATAGCCGTTCCGTTAAAATATTTTTTTATAAATCAATAAGCCAATGCAAGTACCCTACTAAATGTTATTGCTATATTTAAAAAGGGAGATAATTTTCTACCGTCTAACTATCGTCCAATATCTCTTATTAGCTGTTTGGGTAAAGTTATGGAAAGGCTGGTATATAAGTATGTATATAATCATCTCCAAAGAAATAAATTGATTTATAAGTACCAATCGGGATTTTTACCTAAAAATTCAACAGTGCATCATTTGTTGGAAATTCATAATTGTATCCTCAATGCTTTAGAGAACAAAGATGTTTGTTGCTTTGTATTTTGTGATTTCTCTAAAGCCTTTGATAAAGTTTGGCACTTGGGATTGTTACATAAAATGAAGTCTTATGGCTTAAGAGGTAACTTTATTAAACTGGTTCCACAGCTATTTGAATGAAAGGAAACAGATGGTGGTTATTAAAGAATCATCGTCTTCACTAAGTAGCATCTTGGCATGTGTTCCTCAGGGATCTGTATTGGGTCCTTTGCTTTTTATTATCTATATTAATGATATTGCTGAAAATCTTGTTTCCTTAACTAGATTGTTTGCTGATGACACTTCTTTCAGTTATTCAGACCATGACCATAATCAAATTCAAACTGTTATTGATCATGTCTTGGAGGAGCTTGACGAATTGTCGAGCAAATGGCTAATGTCATTTAATCCCGATAAAACTGAAATTATGTTATTTTGTAATACCCAAGAACCAGAACTTAATTTCACATTTAACGATAATACTATTTCTTTTAATGAAACACATAAGCATCTGGGGGTTACATTTAGCAAAGATGCGAAATGGACTAAACCACATTGATAATATTGTTCAAAGTGTCTCTAAACATTTAAATGTCCTTCATAAATTAAAATATAGACTTAGCAGGTCAAATCTAGAAAAATTGTATTTAGTTTACATTAGACCTATATTCGAATATGCCTGTGAGGTTTGGGATAACTGTGGTATCTGTAATTCAGCCAGACTCGAACAGCTACAGCTAGAAGCCGCGCGAATAATAACTGGACTACCTATAGATGTTATTTATGAAGAATAAGGGTGGGAAACCCTAATAAGCAGACGCAAACGACGAAAATTGCAACTGTTTTACAATATTCAAAACAATAATGCTCCGTCTTATCTTTGCAATTTAATACCACCTAAAATACAATCTACTTCAGTATATCCGTTAAGAAATGGGGATGATATTATGATTCCCTTCTGTAGATTATCCTTAACTTCCAGTTAACGCAATATCAAATTCAAAGGACCATTTTTATATGATAATCTCAGCTTAATCTCAGCTGGCTACCTGGAGATATTTATGTGGATCTGGATCTTCTGATAAAAGGTTCTTCGGAATTAACTGAAGAACAAAATGTAGATGTTTTTAAACATGTGTTTGAATACATAAAAAGAACAAGAAGATTCCTTATAACATAGTTAAAATATATTAGGCCATAAATATATGTCGCGGACAGCAAACCACACACATCACACCATGCCATATCAAAAAATATATTTTGTAAATTTAGTTTAATTCTTTTATAATTCTATATGTGAAATATGTTATGCATGCTCTGAAATGATATGTATTAGTTATAGGAGAAGACTTCATAAGTTTGTTATAACTTGTGTCTGATCCTATTTGCAATGTTTATGCAAAATAAATACGTTTAAACTAAGTGAAACTTAGGCGAACAACAAGTCGTGTTTCTGAAAGTGCTTTATCTGTAACGTCGCTTATTGTTATTTAAATCTATCAAAATAGTAACGCAAGGGAACAAAAGGGTGAATTCTTTGCTGAAATTGTCTTACTGCGCATGCTTTTCTTAAGGTATGAAAATTTTGAAGGGAAATGAAAAAAAATACGTAGGAAAGTAAATTTTGTTGCAATGGCTAAATTTTTGATAAAGTGCATTTAAGGAAATACAGGTATTTACTAACATTAAGTAATTTATTTTAAGTATTTTTTGGAAATAAAACATAATGAAAAGCTAAAGTTGTAGGAAATTAATTAATCATATAAATTTATCAGACAAATGACTGCTCAAGCACCATAAGACGTTATTCTAATTATTTTAATGATGTAGCATAGCTACACACATTTATACTAGTTTTACTAAATAAAAGAGGATTTAGTGTCATCAGTGGGTTAATTATCATCTTATTGATTGCTCAAGCACGAACTTTTTCATAGCGATAATGGTGGGTTAAAAGCAAGTCTTTTAGTCCATGTACGCGAGATTTTTATAACAGGTGCTATTCACGCCATCATAAATTGTATCACGATAATAACATTAATAACAGAAGTCATGAACTCTAACGATCAATCTTGTAAGGAAAGTGCGTGGACGTCTAGACAAGTGTTCAGTAGATAAAACTAGAGGCTCACATGAGCCTGTATCGCTCACCTGGTCACTGGTTTTATTCATTGTCACCTGTAGACCACCCATTCATACTATAAATCACTTCAGCAGATGTTACATTTTCATTCTTGGATGAGGTACAAACTACAAATCACAAACTTTGGAAGGATCACCCAAAGTCAATTGTAACCAAGTTTGGTTCCAACTGGCTCAGTAGGTTCAGAGGAGAAGACATTTGAATGCATTTCCCATAGAGTCCCTATGTTAAACTATGTTCCACGCTGGCGGCCATCTTGAATGAGGTAAGTACGTAAAAATCACAAACTTTAAAGGGGACCACCCAAGGACTATCGTGACCAAGTTTGGTTCAATTTGGCATGGTAGTTTCAGAGGAGAAGATCTTTGGATGCATTTCACATAGGGTCCCTAATGGCAGTCAACAAATAATTTTTAACATTAGTTTTAAAGTAGCGACATCAATACCTATTTAGAAACCAAATTTCATTGAAATCAGACAATATTGAATGTTCCCTCCTTTTTTAGCGGCCATTTTGAAAATGGCGGTCAACGAACAATTCTTAACATCAGTTTTGAAGTCGCAACATCAATACCTATTTGGAAACCAAATTTTATTGAAATCGGACAATGTTGAATTTTCCCGCCTTTTTTGGCGACCATTTTGAAAATGGCGGTCCACGAACAATTTGAAGATGCAACATCAAAACCTATTTGGAAACCAAATTTCATTGAAATTGGACAATGTTGAATTTTCCCGCCTTTTGTGGCGGCCATTTTAAAATGGTGGTCAATGAACAATTTTCAACACAGGTTTTGAAATCGCAATATCAATATCTATTTGGAAACCAAATTTCATTGAAATCGGACAATGTTGAATTTTTCCGTCTTTTTTGGCTGCCATTTTGAAAATCACCATGGAATAGTCATGCAGGTCAGCTGTAAAGTTATACAGGCATTGAAGCTTAGATGCAACTTCAATATGTTTGCATTGTGGGTATATAATCATAACTAAATGAAACAATATACAGTTATATACAATTATTATTAAATTGTGAAATAAGTATAGTTTATTAAAGTATTTTTGCAAAAAAAAAAATGTAAAAATTTGTACAAAAAACACTTTTTTGCTCTTGATTATGTAACAAATAATTATTTCTAATAAAGTGATAGCAGGGAATTTCTCTAAAATTTGAAAGAGAAAAGTAAACCAAAGAAGATTTGAAAGCAGAATTTAAAGGGAAATAACCCATAACCATATGGCATTGGATTTCTTTTTTTTTTTTGTGAAAAAAGTCAATGACTACAACACAGGCAGTTGGATTTTCTTCAAAATTTCAGAGTATGTAGATCTTGATATGCTGAACATTTTTCAAATTTACACTTCACCTCTATCTGTTACAGTTTTTGAAATAAAAAATATAAAATGCATAAATTTTGAAAATTTTACGGAAAAAGGGCTATAACTCTAAGACGGTTTTTCCGATTTTCTTCAAAATTGCAGGACAGATAGATCTCGTCATTCTGAACAATTCTATCCCATGTCAGATTTTTGATATCTGCAACGGTTTTGAAGTTATTTGCCAAAAACAGCAATTTACCCCTATGTTCAATTTTAAGTAACAGCAGCCATGTTGTTTAATCTACGGACATAAAAATCACAAACTTGAAAGTGCATACCCTGGTGATGATTCAGGCCAAGTTTGGTAAGTATTGGCCCAGTAGTTTCAGAGAAGATTTTTGAATAAAAGTTAACGGACGGACGGACGGACGACGGACGCCGAGTGATGGCAAAAGCTCACATGGTCTTTGGCCAGGTGAGCTAAAAATAACACTTGCCTTAATCTGGATCACGTGCTCCATCAGACTTAGGACCCAATGTAAGCCTGTGGGCCGACAGGTCTGAGTGTGGTATTTATCGAAGGTTGATACAGCATATGATTCGGATACGGGCATGTTGCATGTATGTTTCAGCAAATTAAAGCGAGAGGGGATACAATTAAAAAACACTTTCATAAGGATATGATAAAGGTCTAGTGGGGTAATAAGGGGGTTTGGTGAAGGGTATGTTTAAATGGTAGTTTGTTTTAGTTCATCGTATTTAAGGAGATCGGTAGTCTTCCGCCATTTTGAATTCGTTATTTATTTATGTTGTTGTTGTATTATCTGCTTTTTAAATATGCAAATATTTTTATTTGTAATAAATTATCAATATTATATTCATGATACAATATGCAAAGGACCTACATGGAGTTGAATTTACATGTCTTTATCTAATAAGACGGGGCATGGTAACTTGATAATTAAATAAGTTGGAACAAGATATTTGAAAAAGTGAGATAATCTGATAAAAATATTTTACATAGATATCACTATGAAAATTCACATTTTATCAATTTTATGGGAAAAAAAGTCGGTGACCCCCATTTTTCTTTATATTTTTTGAAAGTATGTTCAAAGGGCTAACACATGAATAAAGTAGAAAAAAATCTATGGAATAGTTTTAAAGAAATCAACAATATACCTGTTTTTCCCTATATATTCATTAGAAATATTTGATTATTTTGATATCAGTTATTTTAAAAACCAGCACGGTGACCACCCTTTTTTATTTCAATGCTAATATAATAAGGAAACTTTCCTGAGAAAATAAAGAAAATCTATGGAAAAAAATTTTGGACTACCCATCTACCTTAATACAAAATGTTATAAAAGGGATAACGAACAAATATTTTCAACACTTTAAACCTTCCTTGAACCTTTCTTTATATTTTATACTTTTTGTTAATTTTCTTATTATATGAATAAACCATGAAAGGATATGGAGTAAATACACATATGACAAAGTCTCTACAAATACATGGTAAAAACAAGCAATGAACCAACGCTTTTATTGTTGTTTTGCATCTCGAAGTCATCATGAGGCCTTCAACAATGAGTTTTGTTCATACTTCAAAGTAGGTCTAAGACGGCCCCTGGCACCATTTTTTAAACGGAATTCATCGCTAGATATCGAGCAATGCTACATCCATGTTTCGCACTCAAAGATCAGGATCGTGAACAAACATAAAATAAATTGACAGTGTTCCTACAACTGCTTTCTCTGTTGCCCGACAAAAAGACTAACAGGAGATAAACGTAACATAAAAACAATCCCAAGGCACTCATCGAGTCAATTACATGAAAACTTGGCACTATAAAATAGTGAGATGTGGGAAGTATAAACAGGTGGTCAGAATAACATTTTCAGATAACAAAGAACAATGAGATGCCAAAATGTTGAAAAATTTGAGTAATAACTAAATTATAGAATAAAATTATCAAGAGCCAAAGTCCATGAAACAAAAAAGAAAAAGCAGGTGGAATCCACCCGAATAAAATGTCGACCGCAATGGTCCTGACTTGGTACAGACATTTCAAAAGAAATGGTATATTTAACTGGTTTAATGGTGCGCCAAATCTCCGTTTTCCATTGTGGCATTGTCTGGTAGCACTTCAACAGCAAATTGCTATTGAAAGGTCCTAGAGGCCTAAAAGAAATTATCATCGCAGTATTAAGTAAGTAAATAAAGAAATCTTGAATCAGAGTTCTGACCGAAACATACATATTTCCACGGGGACTAATTATTATTGGGATACTCCGGACAATTTCAAAGAGTTTGGAATAGTAGCCTTATCCTTAAATGAACAACATGTTTTCGTTTACATTTCCTTTTGCACCCGTCCAGTAAAAAACAATCAAAACTGTTATAAATTAGTCAAAAGCAATAAAATTTTTGCATGAAAAATAGTTTGTTATTTCATTGTACATGTTTTCCTTAAATTTTACACGTTAATTTATGTCCTTTACCATAATATTAATTGCTAAAACACATAAAATATGGACAAATGATAGATAACTTTAACATCGCTTAGTCCTGGAGCTTTCATTCAAGTTCCATTCAAATCCAAAAATACATCCTGACGAAATCCACTTGAAACAATTTTAGGCCCAAATTTTCATATTGGTAAGTACATGTGACTTTAATGCATCCGTTACTTCAGCAACTTGTAGCCAAAGAAGTTCAATGTATTAAAGTTAATATGATCTTGACCTTTGACCTACTGATCCAAAAATCAAATTGTTTCACTAATCTTTTCAGCTATCAGTTTACATGAAAATGTCATGAAAATCAACAATTTTTTTACAAATTAAAATGTCAGTGTCTTGGACAGAAGTATCACAGTATGACCCGCTGAAACCGGGGAAAGAAATATATTACACTTTAGGGGAGTATTCTTGCTTTCAAATTGTTTCAACTCTGGGTATTTGATATCGCAGTGTCCAAAAATCCTTCAAAATTAAAAAAAAAACTCCGACCTTGTAGTGCTTTGATTAAAAGAGTTTCAATTTAAAGAAGGAATCAAGGTATGATACAAAGTGTAGCCATTTGACGTTTAAACAATATCTTTTTTTGATAGAACCAAAGTACAAAAGCGGTGAAAGCCATAACTCTAGTTCAAACTAATGCTTTGGCATGACTACACTTACCCATCATAAATCGCTATATATCGTATTTTTAAGTACGAAACAAGAATTATAAACCAGAGGCTCCCAGGAGCCTGTATCGCTCTCCTGGCTTTTTCAGTTGCCTAAATCAAGCCAACATTGTAAGTTATACAGTTAATCTTCAGTCTCTCAAACTTGGGTAGCTCCAACACCACCAATATCTTGAACTATATTTAAAGTCTGATCATGTTTTACTGTATTTCGTTGTTGGGGTTTTTTGACAAAAAACGTTCTTGCTACGGACCACTTTCGACACTGAAGTCACAACATCAATACTCGGGCATCAATATCTATTTGGAAACCAAATTTCATTGAAATAGGACAATGTGTTGAATTTTCCCGCCTTTTTTGGTGGCCATTTGAAAATGGCGGTCAGCTAACAATTTTCAACATCAGTTTTGAAGTTGCGACATCAATACGAATTGGAAACAAAATTTCATTGAAATCGAATAATGTTAAATTTTCCCGCCTTTTTGGCCGCCATTGGAAAATGGCACTCAACAAACAATTTTCAACACCGGTTTTGAAGTAGCGATGGATACCAAATTTCATTGAAATCAGACAATGTTGAATGTTCCCACCTTTTTGGCGGCCATTTTGAAAAAAGCGGTCAGCGAACAATTCTTAACAGTGGATTTGAAGTGCATACCCTGGTGATCCTTTCTGGCTAAGTTTGGTTACAATGAGCCCAGCAGTTTCAGAGGAGAAGATTTTTTAAATTGTTGACGGACGACGGACACAAAGTGATGGCAAAAGCTCATATGGCCTTTCAGGCCAGGTGAGTTTAAACATAGACAGAATTGTCGAAAGCAGACTGTTTACACCACAAAAAACATAACTTCTAAAAATCCCTTACAAGTATATGGCGTTAAAAACATTGTCGTAAGTTACATTGATTTTTTTTCTATTTACCGGTTGTTTGGTCGCTGTGCATTCTATATACCTTTTGTACGTTCTGTCTTTGGTATTTGTTTTACAATGCGGTATTGAAATAAAGTGGAAATATAAAGATTTAAATAAAAGTAGGTTCAATTAATTATGGCATTATTCAATAAGATATCAAATCACATTTTTCAATTAGTGTCGCCTCTTATTTAATAACAAATTTCTACCTGTATGGCAATATTTCACAGAAAAAGGTTTATATTTTAAGTTTATTTACGTATTATTACAAAAACAGGAAAACAGCAAACACCTACAATGGACAGGAACTACAATCACATGCCACAATTTACAAGCAAACTGCACCAGAAAAACAATAATGAAAACAAGAGACAAACATAAATAACGATAGGAACTCGGGATAGCCGGACTTGGTACCGGCACCAGCAAAAGCCAGTGGTAGGGTTAAACCGGTTTATGGGTACCCAAACCTCCCCTTTCTCTATCCCGTTTCCCTATAGTATCATAAACACGCGAATAAAACCCAATACAGGTAGACTACTAACTCAATGACCACTATCTTGGAACAGAAAAAGCATAAGACAAAACGTAATTTTGAAAGAAGGGTCAAAGAGTGCTCGCCGCTAAACTGCCGGCTAGCTCAAGGAATCTAGTCTGCTAGTAAAACACTGTCGTATACCATCATTGTAAGACCAAAACTATTTTATAATATAGAGAAAAGAAAAAAAACAGTGTTACAATAACTTCAAAATATTTAATGAACATCAATCTAGGAGGGCAATGTGATCTCATTTAGTCCTAGCAGATTCAATTGCACGTGAGAACATTTATCGAATACAATTTTTCAGTGTATTTTAATAATATCAAATAAAAGTAGTTATTAACGAAACAAAAAATACTTCCCAATGTATTTATTATTCCTAGAGAGTTTCTAATTTTAGTTTGCACATACCTTGAAATATCTGTAAACATTTTTAAGAGAAATCTAGATGATAACCTCTCTCTTAATCTTACAGATCAAAGCAGCAATTTTAAAACGTTTCTAAATTTTACCTTACCGCGCCCTTAAACTGTATCAGGC
The DNA here is from genome assembly GCA_002080025.1 of Modiolus philippinarum. NCBI lineage: Eukaryota > Metazoa > Mollusca > Bivalvia > Mytilida > Modiolidae > Modiolus > Modiolus philippinarum. The sequence goes on along the minus strand of MJUU01016239.1, from coordinate 117,770 downwards.
TATTGAATTGATTTGTTTTGAATTATAATACCCCAGCTTCAGGTATATAGACGAAGTATTTTCTCTTAATAATCCATGATTTAAAGAATATTTACATCGGATCTACATGTACCTCAGTGAAATCGAAATTAAAGAGACAACCGATACATCCAATTCTGCTTTTGTTATACATTTACGAACATGGACGTCTGAAATCTAGGCTATATGACAAACGTGATGTTTGACTTCTCCATTATGAATTTTCCCTTCCTCAGCAGCAGTATGCCAACCTCCCCATTATATGGAGAGTATATTTCACAATTAATTTGTTACTGTAGAGCTTGTAGTTCATACATTGACGTTCTTGAAAGAGCAAAAGCACTGTATCAAAAAACTGCTGAGTCAGGACTATGTTCAGTCGTTGTTACATTCGTCTCTTCAGAAATTCTTTGGTCGTCACCATAACATAATAGATAGATATGAAATGTCGGTGTCACAAATGAAAAGTGACATTTTAGCTCGATTCACGTCTTTCCGGATTTGACATTACCGATTCTGACTTTACCCTGGATTGACCCACTAACAGTGTGCCGGGTGTTGTAAACAGAGCAATATATGCTTTCCCTCCCGGAGCACCTGATGTCACTATTTTTGGGAGTTCACACTTTTAGTGCTTTAGTTTTTATTTTTGTATATATAGTATTTACGTTTTGTGGTTGTGTAGTGTCTTTGGTCTTCCGCCTTTTGGTGCTGTTGCTTTTTCATTGTCTCTGGACTTTGAGGACAGCTGTCACGTGATTAAACCATAAAAATGGCGGGAAAAACTTAAAAATGTTCAGATTGGAATGAAATTTGACAGGAATGTTACTGAGCGTGTGCAGAAACGAACTTTGGATTTAAAAACATCAAAATGGCGACCGTTGCTATGG
>MJUU01016239.1:97972-116831 GCA_002080025.1 Modiolus philippinarum | reverse complement strand
GAAATTTGACAGGAAGGTTACTTAGCATGTGTAGATACGAGTTTTGGTCTTTAAAATATCAAAATGGCGACCGTTGCCATGGAAACAGCAAAATGGCGGGAAAAATTCAAATTCCCACGTATATGATGAAAAATGGAAATAAACTTGAAATAAGGCGAGAAAAGGGAAAATAATAATAAATTAACACAGTAAAAGTGCTAAAAAAAGGAAAATAACGTTGATAAAAATTAAATAAGACGCATATTTAGTAGTGAAAAAAGTAAATATGTGCACACAGGGGAAAGAAAAGTGGAAAAAATGATAGAATAAAACTCGAAAATTGTGGGAAGAGAGAATTCAGCCTAGAACAACAATAGCGGTCTCCCCTTCTCAACTATTAACGCAGACGTGATAGAAATACTGCCAAAACAAGCCACTGCTGATTTAAGTTTTATAAAGATCACTCCCTAGAAGTTTAGAACAAGAAAATATGAGAAATATCAACCCATTCATTTAGTCAACGCCATCCAAAATATATATCTATGCAGCATTATAGGTCATTCCGGTCAAAACGGTGGCCAGTTGGAAATACAAACTACTTCCGGTCCCGCATGCGCGCTCCTTTATCTCTCTATAGGGGTCATGGGGTCATGTTCGAACTATCATACAATATTTCACAAAAGAAAATATGAAAAATATCAACCCATTCATTTAGTCAACGCCATCCAAAATATATCTTTATGCAGCATCATAGGTCATTCCGGTCAAAACGGTGGCCAATTGGAAATACAAACTACTTCCGGTCCCGCATGCGCGCTCCTTTATCTCTCTATAGGGGTCATGGGGTCATGTTCGAACTATCATACAATATTTCACAAAAGATGAAATTTTTCTATCTATGATTAACAGTAGGTAAGAAAGTATCCACTTCCGGTTTAACATGTGTAACCTACAACTTCCTGTTCTAGTCAAGTGAAGACCGTATACAGTCATACGAATATTTTAGTTTGATATTTGTGCAACAAGCACAGCCGGTGACATCATTTCCGGTTTTTGTTCTAGTTACGGCAAAATTTTTTGAGGGGTGGAGGGCAATGTTGTCAACTTTGAATGCTTGTAGGTCTCTTAAAAGCCTGGTTTGCTATCCTGTTTTTTATATTTTGAAGATATCGTAAAAAGATATATATTTAAGTAAAAACATTAAATTTTGAATTCGGAAGTTTTTCTAAAATTATGTCCCTCCAGGGGGCAAAAATGATAAAAAAATCTTACCTTAATGTGCACATAATTGGGCATATTATCAAAAATAATGGACAAAAATGGATGTATTTTTAGAAATACCATTAAAACAACAAAGACTTATAATCCAAACACTCTTTTTTTTTCAAAAACAATGTACAATTGGTTTTTTATATGGTCAAAAGGGGGGGGGGTAAATGGGAATTTGGACCATTATTCAGGGGAGGTAACTTTGATCCAAATTATCTCAGAAAAACGCCTGGAAAGGTGGTCCAATATTTATACCAAAGAAAGGGTATATATGCAACAGTAATATATTTAAAAATAGCCATTTTGAATTCGGAATTATTTTTGGGGTCAGGTGTCCTCACTAACCTTATGTAATCTTGTTCTTCGTTCCTTCGGTATTTATAATACTTATATTGTCTTTTTTAACTGTCTGAAAGAATTTCAGAATTACAACACATAAAAAACAAAACAAACGAACAATAACAATAAGCGGACAAAGATAACTGAAAACAAATTTATGTGGAGCCATTATATCTAAACGTTCTATATTGTGGATATTCAATATTGTGCAATTTGACATCATTGCCAAGGGAAAATATTCCAGGATGTTTGATAAAACTATGTACAGAAAGTAAACATATCTATCTTATTAGCAGACGTATTGTAAAAGTCTGTATAGAGTTATCTTCAGACTTTGAATCAGCCAATCAATCAAGCCAAATATAATGTAAATTACTGACTGTATTTATCTAATTATTCAAGAAATCTTCAGACCACGCACTTGTTACTTTCTGAGATTAAAGAGAGTAAAAAGTATCATTTCTTTGCCTATGAAAAAAAATATTAAAGGAAATACTAGAGACAGTCACCGTATTTTTTTACATGTACTGGCCTTTTTAAAATCCTGTCCAAATATTTTGGCATTTATAATAATTTGTGGTTTGAACGAACATTCATGTTTTTTGCAAGACATCATTGATTTATACTCTTTCCTTTCAAATTAAACTGTATTAGTGGTATCTGGAAATCTAAAAATTATCTCTCACCTTTTTACAACAATTTAACATCAGTGGTAATGGAATTAAAATCGAAGAAAAAAATTACTTCACGCCTACAGACTGATATATGCAACAATAGACCGTTTCAAAAATGGGATTTATGGGCATTAGGGATCGTAATTGTTAAGAATGTTATTGATTGGTCAAGACGTATTTCACAAGAACACTGAGCTTTCTGCATCGACTTTTTCTGAGGAAATCTAAAAATGAAATCCCAAATAAAAAAAATTTAAAAAAAAATCATATGTCTAAAAAACTACACTTTGTGTTCTCTTGTCGGCATTAAAACCAATATAGAATATTCTTAAGTCTAAATTTTGTATTTGCACATCTAGAGGATACCCGAAACAATTTAATAATAAAATGAAACTCCTTCATCTAACATGTCTAAGGTGTACAGAACGGAGAATGAACACAGCATTCAACATTACACCTGAACTTTCTCTCATCAGTACAGATATAATCTACTATTGATACAACAAAAACTATAAAGTCTTTACTTCAGTTTCATTTTAACTAATCAAGATGTTTACAACAGTCTTCAGGGACTATTGACAAATCCCCCCCCCCCAATAAATGTTATATGGCGTATAGTTATATTTGTTTGAATTTTAGGTCAATGCTCATTTATGACGAAGAGAAATACTAATATAGTGTTCAAATGGCCTGACATATAATCATCCCTAAGGACAGAATCTTCATCAAGGCTACAAATACGATATGAATAAATAATGTAAGGGAGTTTGGACCACCGTATGAGTAATCATACATTATTCTTAATCAATATCAGTTTTAAATTCTATAAATATATATGTTCAATGTACATGCAATACGTGTAAAGACCACTAGATCAAGCGAAAGAACGAAATAATAAACAGAAAACGAAAAGCTAACATGTAGTTTTCACCAAAAAGGAAACATTTTGCTGTAAGTGCTTTTCGAGGCATCCTTTTTCAATTTTGTTTATTTCTTGGTTTTCTGTGGTGGTTTTATGCAGATATCGCAATTTGGTACAATTATAGAGTATTCTACCCTTTTCTGTTGCATTCTGAATACTAGTCAACTTTGTCTACTTTTTGTGGAAAACACGTATTTACACCTGTAGAACAACAAGAAAAGCGTTGTTCCATTGCTTGCTTTTATGATGTATTTGTCCCGGGGTATTTGTAAAATTTTGCAAAGTTTACTTCCTTTATGGAAGAATGAGGCTTACTGATATCCCCATCTTTACACAAAACACAAAATAATGTGAAGTGATTATCTTACTTAATTACACCTTATGTAAGTAAGCTGCATTCTGATTGGTTAAAAGCCGTTGTTTTGTGATGTTTTTTTTTTTTGTTTTTTTTGGGGGGGTCGGTAAATACCTCTCCATCGTTGTATTTGTCCAGGAGTCATCTGTGCGCTTTAATGATAGAGACATTCGGTGTAATAAAACAGGAATTATATCATGAACGTCGGGGTATTTTGCAAAAATACAAGTTTTGGGTCATAGTTTCCCTCCTCTCTCAGGCTCGGGAAATTTTACCACCCCGCGACTTGTATTTTTGGCAAATAGCCCTCCTGGTCATGATATATCAGTTAAAAATATACCCATTGTTGTGTTATAAGTATAGTTACTACAGCATAAAATATTTTACTTGAATATTTTTAGGCATCACCAATTTATCAAAACACTATATCAGGAATTTGATGCAATGTATGATACACATCTTATTTATCACTAAGTCAAATATACGATCATAAAAGTCAAGGATTTTACAACGTTAATGTCATTCCTAATTCTACAAATGTGTACTGTTAACTGGTCGTATTTCATTAACTCGAATAATTCAAGCCCTTTCCGTCTCCGATTCTCTCCGATGATCGTAGTGAGTGGAATATAACGACTGGATTATTCGGGTTAGTATTTCATGAGCATCTGAACTTTATTTTCATATAAGGTTGCTGGAAGGTTGAAATGGATGGAAGAGACCGATTTCTTCCATAGTAATGGAATACATTTTGCTTTGTCGTATATTTTTTTATTCGTGCCGAAGAAATATTTCTTATTTTTACTACAAAATGTACAATACTCAACAGCACTCTTGACATTTTTTTAAAGTATACCGTTAAAAGAAGCATTATATCTGTAATTAAGGAAAACTAAAGTACGTTTTATTATTTTTTATCTAATTGTTTCAATGATTTAAATAGAGGTCTGAAAATATTTACTAGTAGACAATGTTAAATAAACCAAATCCTTTATTTTAAAAAATGCATTACATTTACTGGCATGTAGTCATTTCATTTTAACCTTTCTTTACGAGAAAATAACAAAGTTTGTACAGTTAATTAGTTAAAATCAACTTTAACTTACGTATCAGCATTTTCCAATGACTACCACAGCATGTTTTTGATTGAACGTATTTCTATTTTAGTGAAAAATAATCTCCAACACCACATCCGAATGTTTATTTCGCAGAAAATCATTTGTCACTAGCAGTTAATGGCTATTCCCTTGAAATTCTAAACATTTTGTTGTCATGGTATATCTGTTCCATATCAAATTTTCATTCATGATTGATATGAAGCGACCATTAATAATCGGATAGAAAAAGTCAATGATTTTTCAGGAATATCCAAGTTCATGTCTTTGTTATCAGATGAACTGACCGTTAAATATTGTCGACCTAATCTGTATCATTCTTATCTGAAGCTGCTATCTGTCATGTATCATCTCAGTTACATCCTGTCTCATCCAAGTGTCATTGTGTCAACTATGCAAATGTTGTGTCTCTAGATACAATGCAATGCTTGAAAAATAGGGCATTTCTAGTACAGTGATCGTAATACTGTACATATTATTGAATATTCTTAGCCAATTCCTGAACATCAATTCAAAATTGTCTATTGTAAATTTCCCGTTCCTGTGTAGGAGAAACATCCTTTGCCCCTTCATACATTAAATGACTTTTTGTGAATCTCTACTTTTAAGATATGACAACGCATATCCTCCAAAAAAAAGAAGATTTTATAAAAATATGTTAATCAACTTCCCGGATAATTTGAAGAATTCTAAAATTTGGTTTTCCATCACAATTTGAATTCCAACCCAGTCGGGTTCCTGCATAAGACCCTTGTATTTACGTCTTGTATACGTTAACAAAGGTGGACGTATGGAATTTAATCTCCATTACAAATGTGATGATTGTGAATTTCCCCTTTCTTAGCAGCAATAAATTTACCTCTCCGGCCTATGGAGTGTACATATCACAGTTGATTCGTAACTCTCAAGCATATAATTTATATAGTATTTTTTTGATAAAGCAAACAGACTACTCCAAAAGCTGCTAAGACAAGGATTTGTTCAGCCTTTTTACTTTCATCACTTACGAAATTATATGACCGCTAGATCAGCTAGATTTCACGGATTTGAAATTTCTGGTTTTGACTTTACCTTGGAGAGACTCACTGTTAGTGTGACAAGTTCCGCTAGCGACATGCCTACCCTTCCTGAGCACCTGATGTCACTCCCGGTTTTCATTGGAGTTCAAACTGTAATTGCTATTAGTTCTGAATGATGTGTCCTTGTTTCTGTGCCTTATCGCCGTCTCGTGTCCTTGTTTATCTCTATTCTCGAGAATTTACCACGTCTTTGGACCTTGATTTTTATAATACCGCAGTCCTTGATCCTTCGGTATTCTATTGTAGTTTTTGTTTTTATTTTTGGACCCTGTATAACCGTAAAGATTTTCAATTCCGATTGAGATTAGCAGATTTCCACTTTGACTGAATTTTATGGACATCTATATATATATGTTCCAGACCATACGCGTACCGTCCAGACCGTATGCATATTTTTTTTTTAAATACGTATACGGTCGGACCATACGCGTATGTTCGGACCGTACGCGTACGGTCAGGGTTATTTAATGCAAATCTTAATGATTCAGTGTATTGTATAATTTAACAAAAGCAGAGATGTTAATCCCCGTTTTTTATATAATTTTGGCTCACCCTGACCTGTTTTTTTTTCTTCAGTGTTCACTGATAAATAGTCCTAAGAAGACAAACACAAAATGATTTGGATAATTTTCTGACGAAATCATTCAAATCAGTTGATAGCAAATGAAAAAACTTGGGGAAAATACGAAATGTTTTTAGACATGGAAAAGGTGCATCTGTCAGTTTTCGACAGTAAGAATATAAAAAAGTTATAATAAATTATCAGCAGTTCGGCATGAACAGAGAAAAGTGTGAACCTGTAAAAGAGGTTACGGTTATCATTTGGTTGCTGCAACCAAATATTTTAATGACACGTTTTCTTAAAAAAAACCTATCCAGCAAAAAATATTTTGACATCGGTTCTGTCTCTTTACGACTATGGTCTGGAACATATAAATGTAAGGACAGTAAGTAGATGCAATAATCGGTGGAAATGTGAATTCATAAAACATATTCAGTATGTTATTACTTTAATATTGTATCAAAGACTAAAGGTCTTGAGATGTTCCGAATATAGAGGAAAGAAAACAATGAAAAATCCATTGAACGTAAAGTTTGTGACAAGTAGAAATAAACAAGACACATGAAATGTCATTCATGCCAAAGTAAAACTTTGACATAAATCTTATGGTCAATTAAATATAGTGCAGATTATCAAGCACTCCTCGACCCATCTTTCTAAATTACGTTTTGTCTTGTTCTTTTTTCTCAAGATTGTGGTCTTGGAGTTAGTAGTGTACCTGTATTGGGTTTTATTTGTACGTTTATTATACTATAGGGTATAGAGAAACGGGATAGAGAAAAAGGATGTATGGGTACCCATCAACCGGTTTTCCCTACCGCTAGCTCTTGCTAGTGCCGGTACCAAGTCCGGCTTTCCCGAGTTCCTATCGTTGTACATGTTTGTTTTTTGTCATTTTTTATTTTTCTTGTGGGTTCCCTGGTGTATTGTGACATGTGATTGTGGTTTTCCGCCATTGTAGGTGTTTCCTGTTATCCTTTCTACACTAATCTACCATACATTTCTGATTTAAACTCGGCATAAATTGTAATAAAATCTAGGAATGTTGTTACATTAACATGACCTCTATAGAGTACAGATTTGATAAGGTTGATTATTAAGTGTGTGTAAAGAGAGAAGAAAAATAATCTGGAATCCTCAATATATTCAAGTGCATTACACAATAAACCCGTAATTAAAATAAATTAATGCTACACAATATCTGTATATAAAGAGAGAATAAGAAGCACACACTCATTATATGTACATTTACTGGAACTACAACTATTTTTTACGGAAATTGATATTTTATGCATGTTAACAGTATCCGGGATATAAATATCGATCAATCAGCAAAGCTTCATTTTCTACAATATCCAATCAGGGCTTAAGTTGAAGGGGTTTTCTTGAAGTATTTTTAATTCTCATTCGTTTGCCGATGTATTAGGATAACAAAGAGTTGCAAGCTTTGCTTTTTTCGCAACTTGCAGACTCTTTCTTATTTGACCAAATTTAACAAAAATATAATGAAGAAAAGTATGTTTTATCTTCACTTGTTCCAAGGTTACCTTGTCTTGGATGCCATTGCAAAAATTGTTACCTTTGGCGATATTCGCTCCTAACAGGGTCCGGATTGTCTTTCCCAGCTGCACATTTCTATACAATTATGAGTAATTAATATCGGCATGTTATACCATGTATACGTCATTATGCCTTGATAGATTGTAACAGGTGAAAGGATTATGAACCGGGATAGTTATCAAGTGACAATGTACAGTTGTCAAGATCAGAGTCTAAATAATGCCATTTTGTTGCCTTTTGGAAAACTAAATATTTATTGAATTATATCTTTTCAGACGATTGAGGTTATTGGAACCTAGACCATGCAGCATCCCCAAAAACACTAGAGGCGCTACTGACCGGATGTGTAATTTTGTAAATAAAAATCGTGTATCTTATCGCAACCAGCCACACAAAAGCTGTCCCAAAAATGCGCCGTTAGTGTTTATTTGATATGCTATTGTCGATAAAAACTCTGACGAGTTCAATTTTGGGAACACAAAGATCATCAGTATATCGTTGTTATAATTAAAGAAGAGCAATAATTTGCACGGCTGTTGAAAAATGTGAAATTGTTAATTAATATTTAACAAGAAAAATTAATTGTTCTCCACTGCATTTAAACTTAACTGACGTATACATGGTATAATTTTATCTGTTAAAGCAAATCATAACAAAGGAGCCGTGAGACTTTAGTAGATAATCAAAGTAAAGATTAGATATCTCTTGACGCTTATCTTTAACATAAATATGAAATAATACAATATTTTATTGAAAATATCTAGTCATTATTCCCATGAGACAGTTTATTGAGATGACATATCTTCATCGTGTATTACTCATCATGATTGAATAAATCGTCTGTGTATGAGTTACGTTACAAGAAGAAGCCATTGTCTTGTTATGTCCCTACAATATTTAGGATATCGATTTTTTTTTTAATATCATGTCGTAGATTATGAGTATATCGCCAACATTCACGATTTTTTCGAAGATAATCCAAATAGTTCCAAAATAAATAAAATCTGAAGCAATTAGAGGGAAAGACCAACTAGGAAAATCCGTAAAACGTACGACAGTATCGAGAACACACAACCCAACACAGAACATTTTAGGCAAGCCGTCATATTCCCAACCGTTGGAACGGGTATTTTATAAATAAAATGGTGGGTTAAACAAGGTTTAATGATGCATCAACCTCCAACTTATATGACGACTAACTATAGCTTCTGTGTGCCCAGATTGTGTTAAATGTCATAGCTATTATATTGTCACCACATTGCCTTTTGTCACACAGGTAAAATGCTTTTGTCGTTCGGCGCAAAAAATCACACCACAGTGGCCTATAGACAAACCTCATTACAAGTGTCCAAACCCTAAACAAAACCGTCTTAAATATAATTGGAAATGATTATTTATCAATCAAATCTGGATATCGTCCAATAAATTTCTTGAGAAATACTATAAATCTGCATTTATCGAAGCCCTGATTTTTTTTTTATTTTGAACCACTGGACCGATGCCACTGCTGGTGGACCAGAGGTCCCCGAGAGTATTCACCAGCTCAATAGTCAGACTTGTCTGACATGAAAATTTTACCTCGCGTTTTATAGAAATTACTGTTTTAATCAAAATTCTTACCACTTAAAATACTGAGGCTTCATTCCGCGTATGGCACTCGGTAAATGTCCTAAGTGCTGGATTTGTCTTTATATTTGGATATTTTTGGAAATGAGTACATCTTTTTGGACTACTTTTGGATTATGGCTTTCCACTTTATTTGTTTTTTATGTTGCTGATTGGCAGTCACTCCTTGAAACACATATACAGCATAACGAAATTAACTGTTTTTGATGCAAATTCGGAATTTTTGTATTTGAACCATAGGGCCGATGCCACTGCTGTTGGACCAGAGGTCCCCGAGGGTATTCACCAGTCCAATAGTTAGACTTGTCGGACATGAAAATTTTACCTTGCGTTTTATAGATATTTTCTGTTTTAATCAAATTGCTTACCACTTAAAATACTAAAGCTTCATACTGTGTATGGCAATTATTAGATGTCCTTGGTCCTGGATTTGGCTTCTATTTCGATATTTTGGACTACTTTTGGATTATGGCTTTCCATATTATTTGATTTAAACGCTGCTGGTAAGAGGTCACCCCTTTAAACACGTGTACAGCATAACGAAATTTATTGTTTTTGATGCAACTTTGGAAATTTTGTATTTTAAAAGCTTGTGAATTAAATTAACGCGTATTTAAACGTCCCAACTAGAAATATCAAATGCTAACTACAAAATGGGTTATAAAAAGAGGAAAATACTCAACTGCTTATAAGATTGGTACTTATTTTTTTTTTAATTTCACAAAGCCAAGCAGTTATATCGATCGGGTGGGAAAAAAACACTTAACATAATTTATTATGTTGTGCATCCTTCGCCCATTTCCGTCTCAAGCTCTCTATATATGTTTACTTTCACATTTTGGCTTTTCTCTCTTTTTTTTGTAATTTCCAAATGTTATCTTTGATCGATTGTTTATAGTGTCCTTACCTCACCATCTCATAATGATTTAGCCCATGGATGCGGGGTCGTCATCAAACAAAATTTACCGGCGAAGCGCTTTACAATCACTGTGGCCCGAGAAAAGTACTAGTGTCCTTTGCTATTGGACAGATACACCATATACCAGTAGACAAAACATGGTGCTAATTAAGCCGAAAGTCAGAAAACTTGGCCTATCAGGTATAAGCAAAGCTAATTTTTGAAGGCCTTAAGAGAAAGAAGAACGATAGAAGCGTTGTTCCATTGCTTATTTATAAAGTATTAGTAGATGCTTTGTCAAATGTTTATTTCATACGTTGAATCTGTTCATTGTTAATCAACATCTATTGTTTTAAGCTTAATAGTTTGTGGGAATGAAGATTAATTTGTTCATTTACTTATACAGTGGAACCTGTCTATTCCGACACAATGTGGGTCCAAAAAAATGTCGGATCATACAGGATGTCGGAATACTCAGGTTTAAAATGCATTTAAACGCTATCTTTTGGACCAATAAATCATGTCGGATTTGACAGGATGTTGGAATACTCAGGTGTCGGATTAGACAGTCTCCACTGTATTGTGGAGGTCAAACCATATACATATAATTCTATATGTTATGATATTTCCAAGATGTCATAAACATTGGATAACATAATTAAAAACTGTATATTTCTGTTTCGAAATTGATTGCACCACAACCAGTTTTATAATAAAGTGTATCAAAAAATAAGCTGAAAGATCTAAAAAAAAAAACTATTTATATAATCATCCGGTGGTATTAATAGGGAGAAATACCTTAGATAAATGTCTCGACTGGAGTTGCTAGTGAGCTGTTCAAAGACTTGAGCTTATAGTCTTAGAAGGGTCGATTATTTTTTAAAGAAATTTATTAAACGAAGGAGCATTTCCATTTTATAGCTTAATGCTATGTGCAATAAAATTGTAAGAATGTTAAGAAAACAACAACATATCATAGTCAAAATGTATGACAAATCGTTGGATTTGCATAATAAGTCGAATGTTACAGGACACATTACTTTGACCATTGAACTTATGAAAAAATGCATTACTTTGACCATTAAACTTATGAAACAATGCATTACTTTGACCATTGAACTTATGAAACAATGCATTACTACTTTGACCATTGAACTTATGAAACAAAGGATACTTTGGTATGAACTTTTGCTGTAAAATTGTATGGAAACTCATAAATGCAAATACTATTTTAAATTGATTAGATATTTGCTAGCGTGGACAGTAGAAAATCGAGCATATTTATATGCAGCAATTCAAATTGTGTCCTAATATTATCTTATAAATAATTCGAAATCATCCGTGATCACTATAAACAGAATATTGCAAATCTATGTCTACTAAAATTCCATTTTGTCGGTTTTATCTTAATTAAGATTCATGAAATTTGATTGCTCACTCAATATAGATATTGACAACGAGCATTTAAATAAATTAACATGTAATACAGGATTTCAATTAATATCGAGTCATTTGCTTATTTACCAGTTTTTATATTTGATATTCATTAAATCATTGTTATATGGCGGCAATAAAAAAACTCAAACACGTTTTTTTTCAAAAAAACTTCGCTGTCAGCTCACTCGAAATGGCGGTATAAAAGTTACTAATCAACAAAAGAAACGGTACACGGATTTTATCAATAATATTTTACTTTCTGGTAGAAAATACAAGCTCATATATACATTGTGAGTTTTCCATTGAAAACGTGTATCGCTTGCAATGCCGTTGTCGTGAAACAAATTTAGGATTATTAGACAGGAAGTAAATGTCTGACACACCTGAATTCATAGCGCTTATGGAATCCCATACTAAAGTCATATACAAAATTTATAGTAGTTATTCATTACCATTTTTTTTAATCTTTGACTACTATTTGAAAATATTTCAAGTCGGTAAACAGGAAGAAGACGTCCGAAATACAGGATTTCCCTAAGCGCAATATGGAAACTCATACTGACGTCCAAAATTTCACATGGATGTAATATGCAGTTGCCTAGAAAAGTGTATGATTGTTTTACCACAGAAATAATCTGTTGAAAATACTTTTAAGTTGAGATAAACAGGAATAAGATGTCAAACTGACATGCATTCGTTAAGCGCAATATGAAACCCCATTCCAAAGGTATATAAACAATTGTTAGTTGTAGTTGTTGACGTAAGAACAATGCTACCGACTGTGTCATGAAATGGTATATTAAAATTGTTCTGTCCTCCATGGAATCCTTTTGTTTAAAAAATTATAAAAAGATTCTGTCTTCTCAACTGTGAACATTACCCAACTTAGCAGCAACCATCCAGAAATATACACTGTATCCACCTGTCCATTGAATGGGTATACGTACATTACAAAGTTGATTACAAACTGTATAAGAAAAAGAAGGGAAACGGGGAATGTGTCAAAGAGACAATGACCCTAAGGGGAGCAATAACAACTCAAAGCCACCATAAGATCTTCAATGAACGGTGAGGAAACCCCACACCCAATATATATATAGTATGTTGTATAACAGTGACATTTTTAAAACAAGTAAAACACTTGTCTAATCATTTGTTAGAAACTTTGTTACTGTCGTCCTAGAAAACACAACAATATTGACTGAGTTGAATTACATTATCACAGGTGGGAATTTCTCACTTAGAATTTACGAGTAATTTGTATATGTTGCTTCGATTTTTTGTTTGCTTAGTTTTTCACTTGGTTTGTTTGAATATGTAGTGCTGCTAATTGTATGAAACCACCAATTCATTATTTTACTATTTTCAATTAAAATTCGTTATTTTTAAAACCCCCCTGAACAATTTGTCTTTAGTTTAAATCGTTTAAATACTAAGGCTTCATTCAGTGTTTTGCACTCAGTGGATGTCTTGGTCTCTAAAATTTTTAGTAATGACTTCTTCTTTCTCACTATTTTTAGGATTATAGCTTTCCATATTATTTGATTTTAATACTGCTGATGAAAGGTTACTTCTTGAATCACTTGTACAGCATAACAAAATCTACTTTTTAAAAGGCAACTTGGATAAACATTGAAAGGATATGGAGCAAAAGTACATGAGACAAAGTCTCTACAAATACATAGCAAAACCAAGGAAAGGAACAACGCTTTTATTGCTGTTCTTCATCTTGAGGCTACCATGATGCCTTCAACAATTAGCTTTGCTCATACCTCATAGTAAGTTCAAGACGGGTATTTTTTTTCTAGCTTCCCGAGACTTTGTATTTAACAAAAGGTACTTACGTCTCTATATCATGTCAAAATTTCACAATACATTTAAGCCAACTAAGAAATTCCAGGAGTGTGGGAAGTACTCGTCTACAAATTTATACCATGATTTCACATAATTGCGCATCGGAAGTCAAAGGAAATAATTTCCTTTAAATTTAAAAAGTATATATTTGATCAATTACTCTTGATCTTAAAATAAACTTGTCATATCAATTATATCAATGTTAAAATGTTTGTATCATTTCCCAAATCTCCTGGTGAAAGAACTTACTGTAAACGTGGAATTTTTGCGGGGTGTTATTTTCGCGATTTTGTTGGACAAACATTTCGCGATGGGTAATTTTTGCACTGAAGGTCTTTTATATTAAACAATATCATTGCTTTTACATATTACACTTCAAAACCAAAGTTTTCGCGTGGGGGAAATTTTCGCTGATTTTTCTTGATCGCGAATATAGCTAAAATACCTCCCATGCGAAAATTTCCACGTTAATAGTAGATTCTCAAGTCCTTGGTTTGCACTTGTGGTCATCAAGAGTAATTGGAATTATTTTTCACATTGCTAGGTTAATTTCCAAAGTGTTTTATGAAAATAACATCCTCTAACAAAATTTGACTCATTTACAGTGTGACGGGTGCAGGACATCTTACCCTTCCGGATCATCTGATGTCACTCTCAATTTCACTTGAATTCACGCTATGAGTGCCTTGATTCTGAATGTTGTGATTTCTATTCTGTGCCTGTATCTGTCTAACGTCATTGTTTTCTGTGTCTAACGTCCTTGTTTTCTGTGTCTAACGTCCTTGTTTTCTGTTTCCTCCTTTTGACAATGTCTTTGGACTTCGAATTTTGTAAATACCACTCCTTCATTCCTTCGGTATTCTATTGCCGTTGTTTCAATCAACCATTCTCTTGCTCTAAATTTTTATTCAATAGTTTATTACTGGTATGATTTATAGATGTAAAAAATGGACACAAAACAGACATATTTTTTATAAAAATAAATCTGAATTCTTGATTATTTTAATATAAAATCAAAGCTACACATGTACAAAACTGCGTGTAAATTTGAAATATGCCACAGATTTCACCCTCTATTGATTTAAGTGTTTCTGTGGGTAGATATGATTGAATCTTTTGTAATGGCCGTAATAGCATGCTAAGTACAAAAATTGACGAAAAAATGCACGAAGAGTTGGTTTCATTTTGAAGTCCTTAAAATATGATATAGTCGAATGAACGACAATAATATGTATAATGACAGAATTAAAATCATTGAAATTTCGTCAACGTGCATTTTTCCTTCCTGTGCTTTAATAATAATGTATACAAATACTCTCTAAAGACCTACTTACGCAAATGTTTAAGCTCTGATTGGATAAATTGATGATTTGACGGCTTATTTATTAACATTAAACCAAGTTTTGAGTGATATTTGTTCTGTCTTCTTGTCGACTTAGCAATTAATACTATTCTATTTGATTGTTTTATGCCCTTTTGCTAATGATAACATGTAGCTTATCAAGTGAAATCTTGAAAGTGTTAAGATTCTCCGAATTAGTCAACATAAAACGTAAGTATAAATCATTTAAAATTGAGTGATGCGACTTCAGTTTATATGTAAATCGATGTTGAAGTCTTGTGTTTCGATTTTACCTTAAAATGTGGTATTATCTCCTTTGCAATAGACATATAGAATCTATCATTTCAAGCCGATGATTATTATAGTTCTACTGTCGAAAGTGTTAAACTTTAAAAGTTCGAGCTTTAGAGAGAACTTTTATGTTTAATCCTTGAGACAGTAAAACTATGATAATCAACGACTTTAAAATGATAGATTTTATTTCTCTAATTCTAAAATTAATGACATTTTCATGAATTTTAGTTTCTACCCCGTCGCGTGCTCTACAATCAATACTGTGACGTCGCCTGATATGAAATTTACATTGCATGGAAATCAACAAAAGCAAATCAATTATATGTGATTCAAGATAAATAAACAATGTATGCTTTGAGTAAATACTTTTTTACATTGATTTATACTCGAAATAGATTGATTTAAGGTATATTTTGCTATTAGAAGAAAAGGTCGCGACCAATATCCAATGAAATTGCGAAATCAATAAACCCACGTGTTGGAGAACACTTTGATCTCCCATGCTTTGAAATTGACGAGAACAGCATAAGAATTGGGAGAAAACAAATTTCACGTTTCTCGTCATTGAAAAGGTTCAAGGAATTCATAAATGATGCAACAGTGACAGTAGGCAACTATGGATAAATATATACAACAGAAATCTTTCAAAAAACAAAACAATTAAAACAAATCTGTCTCATGTAGAATGCTGCAAAAACTAAGGGCACTATGCACACTTTGGCAATCACCTGTAATGTAATTGGATGTTTATGACCATCTGTTAATAAAATAGATGTAAATTAAGCATTGGTATTCAAATGGAAGATGCAAGTATTCCCACACTTTAAGTTTTGACAGATGTTTTATTTCACCTGACCAAAAGGGAAATTAGGGCCATTGTCCGAACTCCGTTATTTTTTTTCAAAGATCTTTTCCTCTTAAACCACAGGGCTAATTTGAACCAAATTTCGCCTGAATCATAACCAGTAACCAGGGTTCTTGGTTTCAAATTGTAGCACTTTCGCTAACAGTAATGTCACTATTAATAGAATATAGGGTTTAAATTTCAGTTGTTCGTGAACAATTCAAAACCTGTCACTGGTATCAAACATCTTAGGGGTGAAAAAAAGTTTCAAGGGGCATAACTCCAGAACCCCTTGGACCTTGGAACCCGAAACTCAACTTGGCCTGAGTGTTGTGGTAAACAAGTTACATACCAAGTTTGAAGACAATATATAATTTCATTCACAAGTTATAAGTCGGAAACCCAAAAATTGGCAAAATTTCAAAGTTTCAAGGGGCATAACTCCAGAACCCTTTCGGTCACTGAACCCGAAATCAACCTTGGCCCGAGTTTTGTGGTAAACAAGTTACATACCAAGTTTGAAGACAATATATTATTTCATTCACAAGTTATCAGTCGGAAACCCTAAAATTTGCAAAATTTCAAAGTTTCAAGGGGCATAACTCCAGAACCCCTTGGACCTCTGAACCCGAAATCGAACTCGGCCTGAGTTATGTGGTAAAGAAGTTACATACCAAGTTTGAAGACAATATATTATTTCATTCACAAGTTATCAGTCGGACACCCTTAAATTTGCAAATTTCAAAGTCTCAATGGGCATAACTCCAGAACCCCTTGGACCTCTGAAGCCGAAATCAAACTTGGCCTGAGTTTTGTGGTAAACAAGTTACATACCAAGTTTGAAGACCTCATGTTATTTCGTTCACAAGTTATCAGTCGGAAACCTTCGGGGGACGGACAGACGGACGGACGGACACACGACTGGGGGTATCACATAATACCTCGCCACTACGTGTGACGGGGTATAAAAACGTTCTGCATATCATGATCTACTTGTTAGCAATTTCGTAGAAAATCAAAATAATACAATGTAGGAGTAACCACAGGGCCTTGTTACTAATTAGAAAATTTTACCATCCATGCATATACACTAACAAGGGCGGACATCAGTTCAACACCTGCTCGCTTCAATCCCTGTTTTATTTTGTTATATCCTCATAAAATATTTAAACCTTTGTCTAGTTCACTTTCAACGATGTTTATCTTTTCAAAAAATATCATGAGCCCCATCCGATTAGCTTCCGTTTAATTGGGAGCAATCCTTTTTGTTGAGAAATCCACTGAATTATCAAATCCATTGACCAGAAAACGAAAGTAAACTTCAGAATTCTCTGGACTTTCCTTAGGTTACAAGGAATAAATCCCATACTTTGATTACGTCAGTGGGCGGGAAATTTGAGCTCAGTGTTGTTGTATGGTAAAGCCTCGAGAGTTCCGAATTTGTTTATTTCCAAATATAGAAGTTTGTGGTCAATGGAGTTGACAATTCACAAAAAGGATTGCTCCCAATTAAATGGAAGGTAGTCAAATGGAGCCCATGATATTTTTTGAAAAGATAATAAGAAAAAGAAGGGAAACGGGGAATGTGTCAAAGAGACAACGACCCTAAGGGGAGCAATAACAACTCAAAGCCACCATAAGATCTTCAATGAACGGTGGGGAAACCCCACACCCAACGGTAGGTCGGAGTTGGCCCCTAAATCAAAGAGTAATCAAGTTCAGCGAAATAAGCATCTTCCTAGACTCCGATAGACATAAAGTGAACTAACTAGAAAACAAACAAGACACACAAAGGCTTAATAAATTTCCTGACTTAGGACAGGCGCAAACCTGCTGCGGCGGGGTTAAACTAGTTTTATTGGACCCAAACCTTCCCCCTATAGCCAATGTGATAAATAAAAAAAACGATCGTAACAACAGTAAAATTCAGTTGGCAACAGGACTGAGTCAACTGTGAAAAATGAAACTGAAAGAACTAAAATATACGGACATAAACATGAAATCACAAGAGACTACTAGCAGTTAACTGACATGCGAGCTTCAGACCCATTACCAAGTGACAAATTAAGTTATGTACCCTCAGTATACAGCTTCCATCAAGATCCCTTCCTGTGAGGAGTTTAGCATAATGATTTCATGTATATACCGGAATACATAACCCGTGTCCATGCAATACTGATTTTAGAAATTTAGAATGTGTTTAGTTAAAATGCAAAGACCCTATCAAAAAATCAATGTTAATACCAAAGAAGGCCATACGTAATGACTTGACGACAATACCGTAATTATAACCCTTATGAATTAGACGATTTAAAGGTTTTATAAGTTTGTTAGGCGAGTGTAAGTATTTTTTACTTTTATGTAAAACATTACCATAAAATAAGGGGTGTGAAATGCCAGCCTTGATAAGATGTTTACAGGTTGCATTGTATTTACGAACTAAGTCTTTATATCGATGATAAAATTTAGTAAAGGTTTTAACTAGTTTATGATAACGAAAACCTTGATGTAATAGTTTTTCAGTTATGAAAAGATTCCGTTCATTAAAATCGCAAACTTTATTACATACTCGAGCAAATCGAACAAGTTGAGATATGTAAACACCATATGATGGCGCTAATGGAACATCACCGTCCAGAAATGGATAATTAACTATGGGAAAAGAAAAATCGTCCCTTTTATCATAAATTTTAGTGTCTAATTTACCATT